>JAKSZT010054518.1:8352287-8376788 GCA_026826555.1 Tolypeutes matacus | reverse complement strand
TTTTGTGTGTGAATCAAACAATATATTACACAATATATTAGGTTCATGGTAATGCATTCATACAGTATTTGTCCTTTTGTGTCTGGCTTGCTTCACTCAACATAATGTCCTCCAGATTCATCCATGCTGTCATATGCTTTACGACTTCATTTCTTCGTACAGCTGCATAATATTCCATCGTGTGAATAGACCACAGTTTGTTTATCCATTCATCTGTTGATGGACACCTGGGTTGTTTCCAACTTTTGGCAATGATGAATAATGTGGCTATGAACATCGGTGTGCAGATGTCTGTTTGTGTCACTGCTCTCAGTTCTTCTGGGTATATACCCAGTAGTGGTATTGCAGGGTCACGTGGCAAGTCTATATTCAACTCCTTTAGGAACTGCCAGACAGTCCTCCATAGTGGTTGTACCATCCTGCATTCCCACCAACAGTGAAGAAGTGTTCCTATCTCTCCACATCCTCTCCAACACTTGTAGTTCTCTGTCTTTTTAATAGTGGCCATTCTGATAGGTGTGAAATGATCTCTCATTGTAGTTTTGATTTGCATTTCCCTAATCATGAGTGATGTTGAGCATTTCTTCATGTGTTTTTTTGCCATTTGTATTTCTTCTTCGGAGAAATGTCTATTCAAGTCTTTGGCCCATTTTTTAATTGGGTCATTTGTCTTTTTATTGTTGAGTTGTAACATCTCTTTATATATCCTGGATGTAAACCCTTATCAGATATGTGATTTCCAAATATTTTTTCCCATTGAGTCAGCTGCCTTTTCACCCTTCTGACAAAGTCCTGTGAGGTGCAAAAGTGTTTAATTTTGAGGAGGTCCCATTTATCTACTTTTTCTTTTGTTGCACGTGCTTTGGGTGTGAAGTCCAAGAAACCACCACCTACTACAAGGTCTTGAAGATGTTTCCCTACATTTTCTTCTAGTAGTTTTATGGTCCTGGCTTTTATATTTAGATCTTTGATCCATTGTGAGTTGATTCTTGTATAGGGGGTGAGATAGGGGTCCTCTTTCATTCTTTTGGTTATAGATATCCAGTTCTCCCAACACCATTTGTTGAAGAGACTGTTTTTTCCTATCAGTATGGGCTTGGTAGGTTTGTCAAAAACCAGTTGACTGTATAGGTGAGGGTCTATTTCTGGATTCTCAATTCTATTCCACTGATCGATATGTCTATCTTTATGCCAGTACCATGCTGTTTTGACCACTGTAGCTTTGTAATATGTTTCAAGGTCAGGCAGTGAAATTCCTCCCACATTGCTCTTCTTTTTTAGAATGCTTTTGGCTATTCGGGTGCACTTACCCTTCCAGATGAATTTGGTAATTGCCTTCTCTAATTCTGTAAAGTAAGCTGTTGGGATTTTGATTGGTACTGCATTGAATCTATAAATCAGTTTGGGCAAGATTGACATCTTCACGATATTTATTCTTCCAATCCATGAACACGGAATGTCTTTCCATTTGTTTAGGTCTTTTAAAATTTCTTTTAGCATTGTTTTGTAATTTTCTGCATATAGGTCCTGTACTTCCTTGGTTAAATTAACTCCTAGGTATTTGAGTCTTTTTGTTGCTATTGCAAATGGAATTTTCTTCCTGATTTCCTCCTCAGATTGTTCAGTACTAGTGTACAAAAACATTACTGATTTTTGCGTGTTGATCTATATCCTGCCACTTTGTTGAACTCATTTATTATTTCAAGTAGCTTTGTTGTGACTACTTCAGGATTTTCTAAATACAGGATCATGTCATCCGCAAACAGTGAGAGTTTTACTTCCTCTTTTCCTATTTGGACGCCTTTAATTTTTTTGTCTTGTCTAATTGCCCTAGTTAGAACTTCTAGTACAATGTTGAATAACAATGGTGACAGTGGGCATCCTTGTCTTGTTCCTGATCTTAGGGGGAAAGCTTTCAACCTTTCCCCATTGAGTATGATGTTGGCTGTGGGTTTTTCATATATGCCTTTTATCATATTGAGGAATTTTCCTTTTATTCCTATCTTTTGAAGTATTTTTATCAAAAAAGGATGTTGGATTTTGCCGAATGCCTTTTCTGCATCTATTGAGATGATCATGTGGTTTTTTTCCTTCAACTTGTTAATGTGGTGTATTACATTGATTGATTTTCTTATGTTGAACCAGCCTTGCATACCAGGAATAAATCCCACTTGGTCGTGATGTATAAGTCTTTTGATATGCTGTTGGATTCGATTTGCAAGTATTTTGTTGAGAATTTTTGCATCTATGTTCATGAGAGAGATTGGTCTGTAATTTTCTTTTCTTGTGGAATCTTTATCTGGCTTTAGTATTAGAGTGATGTTGGCTTCCTAAAATGTGTTGGGTAATTTTCCCTCCTCTTCAATTTTTTGGAAGAGTTTAAACAGGATTGGTGTTAATTCTTTTAGAAATGCTTGGTAGAACTCACCTGTGAAGCCATCTGGTCCTGGACATTTCTTTGCTGGGAGATTTTTGATGACGGATTCAATCTCCTTAATTGTGATCGGTTTGTTAAGTTCTTGTATTTCTTGTTGTGTCAGTGTAGGTTGGTTATGAGTTTCATCCAGGTTGTCTAGTTTGTTGGCATATAGTTTCTCATAATATCCTCTTATGATTCTTTTTATTTCTGTGAGGTCATTTGTAATTTCCCCCCTTTCATTTCTGATTGTGTTTATTTGCATCTTCTCTCTTTTTGTCTTTGTTAGTCTAGCGAGGGGTTTGTCAATCTTATTGATCTTCTCAAAGAACCAGCTTTTGGTTTTGTTGATTTTCTCTATTGCTTTTTTGTTCTCATTTTCATTTATTTCCGCTCTAATCTTTATTATTTCTTTCCTACTTTTTGCTTTGGGATTGGTTTGCTGTTCTTTCTCTAGTTTCTCAAGTTGTTCAGTTAAATCTTTGAGTTTAGCTCTTTCTTGTTTCTTAATATAGGCATTTAGGGCTATAAATTTCCCTCTCAAGACTGCCTTTGCTGTATCCCATAAGTTTTGATACGTCGTGTTCTCATTTTCATTTGTCTCAATATATTTACTGATTTCACTTGCAATTTCTTCTTTGACCCACTGAATATTTAGGAGTGTGTTGTTCAGTCTCCACACTTTTGCAAATTTCCTTTTTTCCTGTCTGTTATTGATTTCTAGTTTCATTCCATTATGATCTGAGAAGGTGCTTTGTATAATTTCAATCTTTTTATATTTATTGAGAGCTGTATTGTGACCTAACATGTGGTCTATCCTGGAGAAAGATCCATGGGCACTTGAGAAGAATGTATAATCCGCTGAGTTTGGATGCAGTGTTCTGTATATGTCTCTTAGGTCTAACTTGTTTATCATATTGTTCAAGTTCTCTGTTTCCTTGTTGATCTTCTGTCTAGTTGTTCTATCTAATGATGTGAGAGGGGTGTAGAAGTCCTCGACGATTATTGTAGAAATGTCTATTTCTCCCTTCAGTTTTGCCAGAGTTTGTCTCATATATTTTGGGGCACCCTGGTTAGGTGCGTAGATATTTATGACTGTTATATCTTCCTGGAGGATCGTCCCTTTTATTAATATATAATGGCCTTCCGCATCCCTTATCACTTTTTCGCATTTGAAGTCTGTTTTGTCTGATATTAGTATAGCTACCCCTGCTCTTTTCTGTTTACTATTCGCATGGAGTATCTTTTTCCAACCTTTTACTTTCAGCCGGCTTGTATCCTTGGGTCTGAGATGAGTTTCTTGTAAGCAGCATATGGATGGCTCATGTTTTTTTATCCATTCTGTCAGCCTGTATCTTTTGATTGGGGAATTTAATCCATTCACATTCAGTGATATTACTGAAAATGCACTATTTATTTCCTCCATTTTATTCTTTGGTTTTCATATGTCATCTTATTTTTGTCTTTCTTTTTACTCTTTTGGTTATCCTTTCGGCTTTTCTTTCTTCTATATTCTCCTCCATGCCTCTCTCTCCTGTTTTTTTCTTTTAGGTTCTAAGGTTTCCTTTAATATTTCCTGCAAAGGTGGATTCTTTTTTGCAAACTCTCTTAGTTTCTGTTTGTTTGTGAATACTTTACATTCACCTTCATATTTGAAGGACAGTTTTGCTGGGTAAAGAATTCTCGGCTGGCAGTTTTTCTGTTTCAGTTTCCTAATTGTATCATACCACTGTCTTCTCGCCTCCATGGTTTCTGAAGAGAAATCTGCACAAAGTCTTACTGGACGTCCTTTGTACGTGATCGTTTGCTTCTCTCTTGCTGCTCTGAGCATTTTCTCTTTATCTTTTACATTTGACATTCTGAATAATATGTGTCTTGGCGTAGGTCTATTTGGATTTATTCTTATTGGGGTACGGTGTGCTTCTTGGACATGAAAGTTCATTTCTTTCATGAGAGTTGGGAAATTTTCAGCTATTATTTCCTTAAATACTCTTTCTGCCCCTTTTCCTTTCTCTTCTCCTTCTGGAACTCCAATGACACGTATGTTCTTGCATTTTGTGTTGTCATCCAACTCTCTGAGCCCCTGCTCAATTTTTTCCATTCTTTTCTCTCTCTGTTCTTTTCTCTCTTCAATTTTAGCTGCTCTGTCTTCAGTATCACTTATTCTTTCTTCTATCATTTCGAGTCTGCTGTTGTATGCTTCAAATGTATTTTTTATTTCACCTATTGTATCTTTCATTCCCATGAACTCCGTTACTTTTCTGTTCATGATTTCAAATTCTTCTTTACGTTCGCGCAATGACTTCTTGATGTCATTGATCTCTTTAACTATATTCTCTTTCATCTCATTAATTTGATTTTGGAAACGTGTGCTCATCTCACTGATTAGTTCTCTCAAATTCTGCATCTCTTCTGGGACTTTGCTGTATTCCTTTTCTTGGGCCATGTCTTCTATTTTCTTAGTATGGCCTGTAATTTTTTGTTGGTGCTTAGGCATCTGGTTAGTTTGTATTTTACTTAGATGCTCTACCTCTTTCTCTTTTATGGGGTTTTAGTGGCAGGCGGCTGTGAGTTACCACCGCTCTTTGATTTTTGGCTCAATCTTGATTGTTAGGATTGATCTGCTGGTTGCTCAAAACTGGGCACTGGACCCAGTAATTGGTTGTAGAGTCATTTCCTAGGGCCTTGGGCAGGGAGGCTATAGAGGCCAGGAAAAGACTCTCTTACTTATTAATTTTCTTATGTGTACTTCCTTGGTCTGCCAGGAGATGGCGCTTGTTGGCAGCTCTCTATTCAGTGCCTGGTCGGAGCGTATTTGTTGTGACACAGACCAGATCAATGTGATAGAGCTTCCTGTCTGGGGGCTAGGAGCCCTGTGATTCAAACTTTCTGAGACAGTTCTCCAGACTTCTCTCGTAGAGCCCCCCTTTTCCCAGCTAGGAAATATTTCCACTCCCTTCTGAATCCTCAACAATCAGTCCCTGTTAGTAGAGGATGGAATTGGGAGGTTTGTATATCTTTAGCCCCTTGCAGACTCCAAGGCAAACAATGGCGCAGCCCCACCCAGCCTGGAAGGGCTCTCGGGACAGGGCAGACCAAACCTGGGAGTCCAAAGCAGGGTCAGCCCCAGGGTCTCTCTCCCCTCTCCCGTGGTGTCCTCAACAATTAGCCCAGGCTAGAAGAGAGGGAGGTTGCGAGGATCGGATTTCTCCAGTCCTTTCCAGGCTCCCAGGGCAAACCGCCGTATGGAAGGGTCCGTGGGGCTCTACAGCCCAAATTTCAGGTCCGAACCTGAGTCAGCCTAAGGCTGTGTCCCTCTCTCTCCCCTTTCCGGGAGTGGCAGATTCCTGAAGCCCCCTTTGTCTGTGGTCGCAGGCCCAGGGGCCCGAGAATTCTGAAGAGTGTGGGGGAGGGTGCCGGCAGCAGCAGAAGCTGCTACTTGCAACTCACAGTTCTGTAGTCGTGATTTCCCTCTTCTGTCCCTCTCTCTTCTGGGTGGTGTGCAGTCTTCACCTGGTGACCTAAACCCTAGAAGATCTTTTTCGGGGCTGTTTCAGCTTGTCCTCTAGCTATTTTTCTGGAGAAGAGATTCCCTTGTCTTACTAGTCCGCCATCTTTCCGGAAGTCCTGTCCGCATTGCTGTTTCTTGCAGTACCATCCCAGGCTGAGGCTGGACCCCTGGGCCCCTGGGTTTATTTGGGTGACAGCTAGATTTGGTTCCAGTGGGAAAGTCTGAGGCCAGACCCAGAGTGTCCAGTGCTGGGGCCCACCCCCTGCCCAAGCCTTACCTTTCTTCTCCAGCTTCTTCATGTCCCTCAGCTTCTCCACATTATGGGGGTCACTGAGCCACAGCTGCATGCGGACAAAGGGCTCCCGCCCTTTCAGGCTCAGCTTGTGCCAGGGTTTGGGCCGTGATAGCAGGTCAGACACGGAGCCCTGTGTCAGGCCCAGGATGCTCTCCCCGAACAGCCGCTGCCCTGGGGACAGGGGAGAAGAGCAACCCTGTTACCCAGGCTGGGTGGAGAAACCCACTCCCTGGAGAAACAGGGAACAGGTCAAAGACATAGGAAGAACTCCAGGACTCCATCTCCACCACTCAGAAGGGAGGGCCAGAGACACGGGGGATATACCCAGCGTGAACCTGAAGGGGGTCTTTCTGCAAAGGAGGGGGCAGGGCTACATAGGTACCAACACAAATGCTTTTTCAATGTAAGAGGTTCTTTAATCCTAGGGGATCGCTGAAATTGTCTGCAAAACTCATGTGTACACATTTGTTTCACTTTGTGAGACGGTAATTTGACAATTTATATCAAAATGTTGGGTGTGCATATCCCCTGATCCAGCACTTGCACTGCCTGGAATTTATCCTACAGTTGCACTTGCCCAAAGGTGTGGAGATGCACAGAGACCCATGGTTAGTGGCATCACCGGGCTATAAAAAGCACAGTGCCCATCAGCTGGGCCAAACGCTGTGGTGCAGCCACAGCGTGGAACACAGAGCAAAAGTGAAAAAGAATGCGGATGATGTAATCATTCTAACACGGAAAGATGGCCACAGAGATTGTTAGTTTTTAAAAAGCAAGTAGGATAATATGCATGTAATTCCATTTATAAGGAAAAAGAAATCAGGTGTATATATATTTCCGTTTATGTTAAAGTGTCAAAGACATAAAAACTGTGGAGTGTGATTGGGAGACTGTGGGTGGGTTTAATTAATTTTTAAACTTATCTTTTTCCCCTGTATTATTTGGTACTTTTAAACAATGAACATGTCTTACTTTTATAATAGAAATTCTAATGAAAAATGTGGGGTTCATGGGAATCCCTCTGGGAGGGGGAGGGAGCACAGCCTGCATCTCAGTCTCAGAGGAGTTTGTGATTCAAAAAGGAAAAGGGCCCTAGAACACATTTCTCCTCTGTGCCTCCAGAGGCAAGGATTTCAGCACCAGATAAAGGTCAAACTGGAGACCTGGGGATTCCCTAAGTCCTCCTGAAGGACTTTGAAAGTGGTGGGTTGAAGATTCAACATAAAATCAGACCTGTACCCACATCCCTTTTTATTCACCCCAGGAACCCAGGTCAGATTCAGATGCCTCACAGATGCTCCAGGGCTGACTGGCAACCGCAGGCTCGACCCCAGTGCCCTGGCGTCTAACTGCAGGTATCTTCTCCAGACATGCAGAAGCCAGCCAGGGCAGGAGCTGGCATCCCTAATTCCCACCACTCCATACCTAGGTTGTTGTCTGTGAGGACCTCCTTGACCCTCTTGGTGATGGAGTACGTGTCCAGCTCGGGGGACATGGCCACAATCTCCTGGATGCCCCCTGCGGCCTGGCTGCCCGAGTACATCTTCCCGCCCAGCAAGGAGCCAGAACGGCCCTCTGGCTGCTGGTTCTCCTTGCTGCTCTCCAGTGACAGGCTCAAGGGCTCCTGGGAGCTTTTCTCAGGCTCCGTGGGGCTGGGGGGCGGGGATGGCGAGGACCTTGGTTCAGTGGGACTGGCTGTAGGCCGCGGATAGACAGAAAGGATGGTTACTAGAATTTGGCACAGATACTCATAGTTTGGGCAGGCTTGTTTGTTAAAGCCAACAGTTGGCAACATCTAATTTTGTAAACCACCATAAACACAGCTCAGGCAGGAATCATTGTGGGTGCTAAAACTAGTGGATGAAAGTTTGGTGAGGGATAGGATATTTACATGGTCTCAAAGATACTTAATAATTACAAAGGGAAAAGCAGTAACTTTATAGTAGAGTTACCTGGCACACTGCATTTACCAAATGATCAACGTTAACATTACTGATAATAGAACAAAACAATCTGTGCCTCCTGCTGTTATGCACTAAGAAGGATATAGCATCACTTCTGTGATATTCCTGCTCAAAGTACACAGCCTAAATGTCATCATGAGGAAACAAAACCCAAACTGAGTCCATCTATAAAATACCCAGGCTCTAGTGTTCAAAAATGTCAACATTAGGAAAGACAAAGAAAGGCAGAGAAACCGTCCACCTTGAAGGAGTTAAGAGATATAGCAACCAAGTACAACAAATGATCCTGAATCTGATCCTGGACGGGAAAAAATAGGATGTTATTGGGACAACCAGGGAAACTTTAATACAGATGGTCGGTTACAGGACAGTTTTGTATCATCATGAAATTTCTTGTTCCTAGGCAATTCCTGCTTAAGTATTTAAGGGTCAAGAGATACAAGTGGTCGAGAGCAAGGGAAAAGAGCACAGATGTGGCCAGCTGTCCCAAAGGTGAGTCTGGTGTAGGGGAGAGGCAAATTTGTTCTATTCTTTTACCTCATTGTAAGTTTATAAATCAAAATATATTTTTTAAAAGTTTAAATCTACAATCTGCAAGTTTAACCACAGAAGCTTGCTAACTAAGAGATGGTGAATTCATGCAGCAATGAAAAAGGATGCCATAGATAGATGTCCTCAGTACACGAGCACACTTAAAAAGCTAGTTTTTAAACCATGTTTCTCATTTGTCAAAAGACTCTTTCTGGGAATGTATATTAGAAAAACTATTTGGAAGACACTTGGGGTTTGTGGTTCTGAATGGGATGACCCCACCCAGCCTCAGTCATGTCGGCTGTTAAATGGGGGGCCAGTAGGGGAGTGGATGTGGCTCAGGTAATTGGGCATCAGCCTCCTACATGAGAGGTCCTGGGTTTGGTTCCTGGTGCCTCCTAAAGAAGACAAGCAAGATGCCACAACAAGCAGACGCCACAACCACTGCAATGAGCAACCGCCTCAATGAGCAGATGCCGCAACTGCTCCAATAAGCAATTGCTGCAATGAGCAGACGCCACAGTGAGCAACCACCACAACCAGCAGATGCCGCAAACAGCAGACACCACAACCGCTGCAACCAGCAGGGAGCGGATGTAGCTCAAGCGGTTGGGCACTTGCCTCCCACATGGGAGGTCGTGGGTTCAGTTCCCGGTGCCTCCTAAAGAAGATGAGCAAACATGAGGGAGCCATCTTGGTGGTGGTGGGGGCAGATAAGAAAAATGGGGCCAGTCCTGCAACTAGCCTTCGGGGCCACCAGAAGGGTTTCAGATCATGAGTCCAGTTGAGCCCCCACCTCCTGAGGGGTCAGACTTACCCAGTGGAACCCCCAGTGTGAGGTGAGCCTTTTGACAATCTGTGGAGGGCAGGGATATGCCCAGGGAGGTTCCCCTATGGGTGCAGGAAGGCAGTGAGTTTAGGACTCCCAGGGCTTACGAAATTAGGAAAAGGTGCCTCTTCCTCAAAGCATTTGGCTGCCACCTGCTGGAAATTTTTAATAATAAACATGAAAATGTAAGATAACCAGGAAGTGAAGGCAGTCCCCATAACTGTCGGCTGTGTCCGGGCTTTCAGAAATTACATCCTGAAGGCAAGTGGGATCATTCTGATCAGGCATACCCTGCTCCAGGATCTTCAATGGCTCCCCACTGCCTCCAGAAAAATGTCTACCCCCTTGCTCCGGTGTTTAATGTTCTATACTGTCTTATCCCTGACCACCCCACAAACCTGAGGCTATTCACAGTCCACAACTCCCTCCCAACATCCCAGGCTCTTCCATGCCCGTGTCTTCGGTTAGGCTGGTCTTGCTGCCTCAGAAGCCTTCCCCCTATCCTTGAACTCCTAGGCATCCCTCTAGACCCAGCCTCCAATCCCCCTTTTCTGAGGTGCACACCTTTGGGGTCTAATAGACCACACACGGTCACACTTGACTGTAATTTCTTGCTTGGGCTGGGTGTTCCCCTTCCCAGATGACGACGACAACGATGATTAATAAAGCCTCCTTTTACTGAGCCACTACTATGTGCCCAGCACAATGCTGTGTGTTTGATGCCCTTGTTCTCATATGACCCCCACAGCACCTCTAGCATCCCGTTTAATAGATGAGGAAACTGGGGCTCAGAGAGGTTAGGTGATATGGCCAGGGATACACAGTGATGGGTGGCAGAGCCAGGACTCAAACTCAGGTCTGCTTACACCCACTATGAGCACAGTGAGTCCCCGGTGCCTGGGGAGGTAGGAGGGGTTAGCAGGAGCCTGTCCAGTAGATAAATGTTGGCCAGGACCCGTGACTACCCCTGAAAGGTTCTGAGTGGTAGCATCCCAGCCCTGACCTTCCCCAGCCCCTACCCCCAAATCCAGCTTGTCCTGGCCATCCAGGTGGCCTCACCTGACGCTGAAGCCCACGCGGCCACATTCTGCCCCTCGCTGTTGAGGCAGGTTAGTAGAGGGAAGGAGGGAAACGGAGTCACAGCTGGGATCCAGGAGAGGACAAGGCTGTGAGATCCCACCTGGAAACCCCCTGAAGGAAAGCCAGAAAGACCCCGAGACCCTGGCCTCAAGAGGAAGCCCCGGATATCTCCAGACAAAGGGCCTCAGTACTGGTCCCCTGAGAGCTATCAGGTGGGGATCATAAGGCAACTAATCAGGACAGCAAGCAGGTGGGGCCCCTCCCCAACATTAGGAAAGGAGAGGAGGAAAGGCCTTACAAAGACCCAACCCCGGGTTCCTCACTCTGTAGCAGCCTGCACTCGTGTCTGGGGTGTTTGCCTACCCTACGGCGTGTCCTTAAATTCCTTTATGTGACATAAGCCAAGAACCTAGGAGCCCAGAGCCTTCCGCTAACACTGTCACCAGCAGAGACACGAAGCTGGTGGGGAGGGCCAGCCTGGGAAACTGAGGCTGTTCCATGTTTCCACCTACTGCCGGCAGTGGGAGAAGGGCTGGGGGTCCCCTGGAGGGGAATCGTGGCTTCGAGGGTCTTTAAATGTGAACACCTGCCTTTTGGAAAATCAGCCCGCACCCACACCCCTACCCAAAAGGGCCGGTTTTCCAGGCAGAGAGGAAGCGGGCTGAAGGAGCTGGAGACAGGTGCGGGGTTTCCCACCCCCACGGCCCCTGGCTGAATGCAGGCCTTTCCTGACCTTGAGAATGGCCTTTGACAGAATACTTGAAGGCTCCGGGATCCACGGTATTTTCAGGAGGGACGTCCTAGCTAAAGGGCTGGAAGAAGGCAGGAGTGGGAGAGTGCGGGGCCTGCCCCCTCCAGTCTGCCTGGGACGGTGCCCCCCCCCCAGGCAACCTGGAACAGGTGGTTGCGTTAGAGGAAGTGAGCAAGAGATGGAAGGAGGGCAACAGTGACAAAGCAAGAGAGGCGGTAAGGGAGGGAGGGAACGGACGGGGAAGGAGACTGGGAGAGAGGCAGAGACACACAGAGAGAGGTGAGACAAAGAGACACAAAGCAAGAGACAAGGGGGAGAGAGAGAGAGAGACCGAGAGAGGGGGAGCGTGCAGGGGAGCAGGGCTGCCTCTACTGCTGCGGAATTCTGAGCAGCCCACAGAAGGGCCTGGAATACGGATGCTGACCATGGTGGCGTCACTAATGAGGCCGCTTAATTAAGCCAGGTAGCTGGGGGGAGCGGGGCGGTGCTGGTGGCTCACTCCCGACTCCCTGGGTGGGTGGGGGCTCCGGCCCAGGCCTTGCCCATGCCAGAGGCCCATGTGGGGAGTCGTGGAGAGATGCAGCTGGAAGGGTTGGGGCTCATCCCCACGGGCAAGGCTACGGGGGTCCTTGTGGGTGGCCTGTCCACGGTGCTGCCTTCAGGTCTGACAACTGGAAAATGGGCGCACTTCATTGAAGCAGCTCTGGAAATTCTTCCCCAGATCTAGCTGAACTGGTTTTCTATTAATCTACTACTCTTTGTTCTTAGTTCCTAGAAGGACCATAACCAGACCTTCCCAGTTCTGCTTAAGATAACATCTCAAAGCAAAACCGCAGTGTGGCCAAGAGCACCTTACAACCCGGGAAATCTGCAACTTTCCTCAGCAACAAAAAGCCTGATATCCTTGAGCAGCCAGCGGCTCACACAACAATATCCACCTATAAACTCTAATCGGTAAATCTCTGAAACCGAGACAAGCAGGAGTCTGACATGCTTGAGATAACACAGGACTGAAAAATGTGCTCACATCCTCCTCAGAAGACCCTTTAAAGAATCCAGAGTCATCACCTACGTGGCAAGAACGCATCACACGGTCCTCACGTGATCCTCGACCCCTAGCCCCTTTTCTTTGCCTATAAAAACCCTAGTGCCCCTTCTCACTTTGAACTGGTTTGGGAAGATCCCCCCAGTTCCTTGCTTGTGCACTCACAATAAATCACCTTTTCACTGAGAGACGTGATTCTCCTTTGCGGCGCCGGATCTGGCGGGCCCTTCTGTTGAAGGTAGGCGTGTAGGCGGTATCAGGCCCAACAGGCCATACAAGTGGCGGCTGTGGGAGCCTCCCTGCCTGCCCCCACCCGGGCCAGCCGCTGCCGCTCACAGCTCTGCTACCGCGGGGCCCCAGTTCCATGAACCCAGAGCCCTGGTTTCCTGTTTTGCAGGTGAGCAGGGACAAGGACAAGCTGTCCACCATCACTTCCATTCATATCCCTTCCCATGCCGGGCAAGACCCTGCTGCCAGGCCTTTGCTTGTTTGGTCCCTGCCACCAGGAACACCATCCTCGGTCTTCTCTGTTTAGCTCTATTCTCTTTGTGCTCAAATCCTTCCACAAAAAGAAACTAAAAAGCAAAAGAATTCATCATTAGAGAAATGCAAATCAAAACCACAAGATACCACTTCACAACCACTAGGATGAATAACATTAAAAAAATGGAAAATTCCAAGAGTTGGCAAGGATGTGGAGAAATGGGGACCTTTGTACAACGTTGGTGGGAATGAAAAATGGTGCAGCTGCTGTGGAAATCAGTTTGGCTGTCCCTCAAGACGTTAAACATAGTTACTATGTGGCCCAGCAATTCTACTCCTAGGTATATATCCCAAAGAATTGCAAACAGGTGTTCAAACAAAAACTTGTACATGAATGTTCATAGCAGCACTATCCACAAGAGCCAAAAGGTGGAAACACCTGCTGTCTATCCACAGATGAATGAATAAACAAAACGTGGCATATCCACACAATGGAATATTATCCAGCCCTAAAAAAGAATGATGTTCTGACCTATGCCACAACATGGATGAACCTAGAAAACATGCCAAGTGAAAGAAGTCAGATTCAAAAGGCCATAGATGATATGGTTCCATTTTTATGAAAAGTCCAGAGTAGGCAAATCTATAAAGACAGCAAGGAGATTAGTGGTTGCCAGGGCCTGAGAGAGAGGGGAAAGGGGTACAACTGCTTAGTGGGTACAGGGTTTCCTTTTGAGGTGATGAAGATGTTCTGGAATTAGAGAGAGGTGATGGCTGGGCAACACTGTAAACGCACTAAGTGCCACTGAATGGTACACTTTAAAGTGGTTAATTGGGGAAGCAGCTGTGGCTCAATCAGTAGGGCTCCCGTTTACCATATGGGAGGCCCCGGGTTCGGTTCCCGGGGCCTCCTGGTGAGGGCAGGCCCGCCCGCACGGCGTGGTTGGCTGACCCAGCGAGCACAAGCAGCAAGGGGGGGATAAATGAATAAATAAATAAATTAATTAAAGTGGTTAATTGTATGTTATGGGAATTTTACCACAATAAAAAATTACTAAATCTAAACATGAAAGAATGAAACAAACAAAACAAAGGACAGGAACCCTTTCATATGCACAAGGGCTTGGGTGGGCACTCAGGCATATCCTAGGAGGCAGGCGAACATAAAGGCTAGTATGACCAGGCTCTGCCACTAACTGGCCGGGTGACTTGGGCCCTACTCTGACCCTCAGTCTCTTTATCTGTAAAATGGGACTGACCCAAGGACTAAAGAATAAAGCACTCCAAGTGACCAGCCCTTGCACTGATCACATGACAGATGCATCTCATGGGCATAACATCCTCGGAGAGCAGAAGTTTTTAGTCGAAAAATTTTAGCTATAAGATATTTCAAAGATAAAGAAAACACAGCCCGCCCACCCCCACCAGACTTAACAGATATTAACACTTTGCCCTATTTGCTTCAAATCTCCTGTTTTGTTTAAAAGAAATAAAAAAGGAGCAGGTCCAGCCAAAGCCCTTGCCTAGCCACCCCTGCTGAGAGCAGACTGTCCTTACGTTTTGCTGCCTCTGCCTGCAGGCCTAATGCCAGCTACCATAGTGTGTAGTCCTGCTCTGGGGATGCTGACTTCTAAAGCAAACACCATCACACGGGACTTAAGGCTTCTGTCCCTTGACAGTATGTTTTGGGCACGCGTTCCTGTTGCTAGTGCCCATCTGTTTCATTTATGGGGCGCTGAGATGGGCTTCTGTCTAGAGACCCATCCCCACTCGACTGCAAGCTGAGACTGAGCTCAGGCCCTCCTGGCCTGGCCTTCCCCCGACCAGTTCTCAGGGCTCAGAGGGCAGGTCTGCTGTCCTCCCAGCAAAGACACCAGGAGACAGGGCCGACTCCTCAGGCCCGACTGACCTGCACCCCGTCTTCACAGCAGGAGGTGCTCGGGCTGCTCGGTCCCGCCCCTACCACTCCCCAGTTCTGTGACTTGGGGCAAAGCTCAGCCTCCTTGCTCACTGGGGCAAAGTTTAGACTCTGCCCTGCCATCATTAATGGATGGGAAATAGCAGCCTGCAGCCAGGGGCTAAGAAGGATTCTGAGGCTGCATGCCAGCTCCTGGGGGCAGTGTGTGTGTGTAAGAGATTCTATCAATGAACGATTCCAGCCTGGGAAGGGAATATTTTCTCCACCTGCTTTGGACACTCTGGCGCCACCTAGAGGTTTTAAAGGCGATTGGCACAGTCAGGTGGGAAATTTCAAGCATCCACTGGCTGAAGGAAGGAGGAAAGGGGAGCACGGAGAACAGGGGGGGGCAAACTTCAGTTTCCAGGGGCGCAGAATCGAGCAAGGGCAGTGCACAGAGAGGGGGCAGATACTGGCAGGAGGGACCCAGACCGGAAGTGGGAGGGCGCTCGGCCGCTCTGGAGGCAGGCGGCACCCGAGAGTCCCCGGCCCAGGCCCGCACTCACCCTGGGAGGTGGTGGGCTGCTGGCTGACCGCCTGGCCCAGCTGGTCCGAGAGCCACAGCTGCATGCGGATGAAGGGCTCACGCCCCTTCTGCGTCAGCTTGCTCCAGGGCTTCGGCCGGGACAGCATGTCGCTGACACTGCCCTGTGACAGGCCCAGGACCTGGGGACAGGCGGGGCAGGCAGGTCAGGTCAGTGGGCTCGGCTCCCCCACCCAGAGGGCCGGCGACACCCTCCTTTGTTCTTCCTTTCCCAGAGGCCTGCTGTGGGCTTGTGTCTGCAGTGTCCTTCCCGATGCCTCAACACGTAAAAACCCTGCCTGGCCTTTAGGACTCTTCACGCGACTACTCCTCCAGGAAGCCTTCCAAAGCCTCCCACTTAAGTCACTTGTTCCTCCTCTGAGCTCACCTGACCCTTTTGCCTGTTCCTCTGCTAAGGGCCAAGGTGGTACTAAAAAATCTTTACTGGTACTGGGGGGTGTGGGGACAAACCAGTCAGGATGCACGGGAAACCCCAGCTGGGCTGAGCCTTGATCCTGTGGTGGCTGGATGCTGGGCAGTATGGAGGACCCCGGGTGAAGGGAGGTAAGTGCTATTCAGTCACCAGGATGGACGTGGTTCACTACCTGGACCACTGTAGCCCTGACAGCCAGCTTTGCCTTGGCCCTCCTTTCCCCAGGGCCCAAGGATAGGTGGAGGCAGGAAAGAGGGCTTGGGATTTTGGAGTCACGTGGATCTGGATTCGAATCCTGCCTCTGCCCTGTCCTCACCTGCATACACCTCTTTCCTGACCCCAACTCTCCCAGGCACTTCCACGCCCAGGGTCTTGTGGGCCTGTGTCTCACCTTCTCCCCGAAGATCCGCTGGCAGATGCCGTTCTTGGCCAGCTTCTCCTTGACCTGGCGGGTCAGCTCCAGCGTGTCGACCTCACGGTACATGTAGAGCTCGTACTGCTCGGGGGTCAGGGGCGGCACCGTGGGCTTCAGGGTGCGGGGCACATAGGCGGGGTAGTAGGCCAGCCGCCCACCACCGCCGGTCTCGGGGATGCCGCCCTCGGCCTTCAGCTCGCCCACCCTGGGGGGCTCGTCCTCGCCCCCCGCCGCCTCGTCCTCGGGGGCCGCGGAGGCCTCGTCGCCGCGGGGCCAGGCCCGCCCATTGGGCTGGCCAGAGTAGCTGGAGGAGGAGGAGAGTGAGGGCGAGACGGAGGTGTAGGGGCGGCTGAGCAGGCCACGGTCCGAGGCCCAGTGGTGGTCGAAGTAGCCGGCGTCGCCGATCTCCGACTTGACCTTCCGGATGATGCTCTGCACGAAGGCGGCGGGCGACAGCACCGTGAGGGACGTCTGCGTGGCGCTGCTGCTGGTGCCACCCTCCTCCTGCTTCACGTAGGCTGGGGCCCCATTCTGGCTCACGGTGGCCAGCGAGGGCCGCTCGGGGGGTGAGGGAGGCACCGAGCGGCCCCGGGGGGCTACCTCCATCTCCAGCAGGGCCTGCTGCTGTGCTTGCATCTCGCGGCGTGCTTGTTCCAGGATGTTCTTGATGGCATCTTCCGAGGTGCTGGCAGAGGCTGTGCCGTTGGCGATGCTCAGAGGGGCTGCCGAGTTCTTGGGCTCACCTGTGGGGAGGATGACAGGGCGGCCAGAGGCCCATTGTTGGGGCAGAGCTTGAGGTGCAAGGATGGTCACAGCGTTGGCGTTTGTGCCAGTGAGACACTGGAGACACCCCGTGTCCAACAACTGGGGACTGATTAGAGTAACATCTGGTCCAACCCATGGTGGAATATTAGGCCGCCATTGAAAATCAAGTTATAGAAGTGTCTTAGCAGATGTGGAGAAAGTGCTCAGGGAGAATGTGACATAAAAATGACATGTTTTTTTTTTCTTGCATATACTACGATCAAACTATACAAATGTTCACAGAGAAGGAAAACATCACAGTACCTAAAAGAGGCTCCTTCACTTACTCTGATTGCAAAATAACGGCATCAACTCAAATGCTCATCGACAAGAGAATAGGTAATGAATAGTGGCACGTCCACACAGTGGAATACTATACAGCAGGGAAGAGGGACATCATCATGGAAAACTACATGTGACTCTTAAAAACATCACTTTGAATGACAAAAGCAAATTCCAAAAGATGACACAAAGTTTAACATGCTTTCTATAAAGCTCAAAAATAAGCAAATTAAACAATAGATCTTTTAGTGAAAAATCTAAATTTTAGTGAAAAATTTAAGAGGCAAATGCAAAGGAGTGAGAGACCAAATTTAGAATGGAAGAGATCTCTGGAAGAGGAGGCAGGGATGGGATGGGGGAGGAAAACACTGAAAGATCTAAGTGGGTGGCAGTTTTCTAGATCTTGGGTTAGGCAGTGGGTTCCCAGAGGTTCATTATCCTATTTGAATAAATGAATGAACAAACAGGAAAAGGCTGTGCCCAAAGCAAACAGGAGAGCGTATCATAACCTAGGATTGACTGATCTGTCCCCAAGAAGCCACGATTAACAAATTAACGAAAAGGTGTTTCCCTCTGCCTTCTGAGCGGCCTCCCTTACGCTGGGGTCTTCCCACCCCTGGATCAAGCAGGACTTTTTCCGGTATCTGTTTGTGTAGTCTCCATCCCAGCAGATCCTCACAGCCCCATTACAAATAATTGTTACTGTTTTTCCAATCAAAAAAGTAATAACAATGGAATGTCAATCAGTCGCAAAAAGGAATGACGTTCTGATACGTACTACAACGTGGATGAACCTTGAAAACATTATCCTAAGTGAAAGCAGACAGACACGAAAGCCACAAATTACATGGCTCCATTTATAGGAAATGTTTAGAATAGGCAAACCCTTAGGAGACAGAAAGTAGATGGTGGTTTTCAGGGCTGGGGGGGAGTTACTGCTAGTGGGTACAGGGTCTCCTTTTGGGGTGATAAAAATGTTTTGGAACTAGCGAGGTAAGTGGTGGTTGCACATCACTATAAGTGTTCTAAAGGCCACTGAATTGTGTACTTCAAAATAGTTAATTTTATATCATGTAAATTTCACCTCAATTTTAAAAAAAGGTAAAACATGGCTATTGTGGAGAGCTAGCAAAGTACAGAAAATTAAGATGCAAACAAAAAATCCCCTCCCTCCCCATCCTTCTCTCAGAAACAACCACATGAAATATTCGTATGTATTTCCTTCTGATCTGTTTTCAATGCTACATGTGTAGTATCATCACACTAGCCTGGTTTGTCCCCATTTAGTATCAACACATGAGCATTTGTTTCTATCATTAAAAGCCACCTTGAATGGATGCACGCTCCTCTTAATGGAGAATTTCTGCTTTTATAACCTCATCCCCTACTGCTGGACACTTAGGTAGTTTCCAGTTTGTTGCTATTGTAAAAGAATAGCTTGTATGTAAATCTGTGTCCCCATTCTAGACATTTCCTTTGATTCCCAGGAGTGGAATTCCCGAGTAAGCAGTCAGCAACATTCATTCCCTCCCTGGCACTGACAGTGCGACCTCTGCTAAGCACTTGCTTTTGCCAGGGGTGCAGCACTTCCCCACTTGCACGCATGAACACTTCAGAGGCCCTGCAGGCAAACCCACTGCCTGGCATGCTCGTGGCACGTTTTCCTCTGCTCTGATGTTGCCTTTTGAATTTACCTACTGTCTATTTCTGACCCTGGGTGGCAGAGCACTGTACAGAGAGTCTGGAGACCTGGGTTCTTCTGTCTGTGTGTAACTGAGCACCTATTTTCCCCTCTCTGGTCTCAGTTGTGCTTCCTGTATAGTGATGGTTAGACGAGGCAGTTCCCATGGTTCTTTTCACCATAACGTCTCACAGGCTGTATACTGAGTCTTGCACACAGTAGGGGCTTAGTAAATGTTTACTAGATGACTGTACCCCTCCCCTCTACAGGAATAAAGAAACTAATCTGTACACAGTTGTTCAGTGGATTATACTGCGTGGGGCGGTGTAGCCTCCTGGCAGTTCAAGCCGTTCTCTGTCCTCCATCCTTACCAGGGACAGGGCAGAGGAGATGAGGTCCCCGAAAAGGAGGGCCCTTGGGAAATCTTGGGAAATCCCGGCAGAGGGTAGAGGTGGCTTGGGAATCGGGACACTGGCTCTGAGAAGCCACAAGGGGGCAGCAGACTCTGCAAACGGAGTGGGAGCCAGAAGCGGGTTATACCACTGGGCTGGGTGTGGGGAGGTGACTCCCCCAGACAGGTGGGCCGGCCACGTGGACAAGGCAGTGTAACTTAGCGCAGAAGTGAAACCGTAGAGACATAATAAGGACGACATTAACTGTAACAACGCTCACACTTTAGGAGCATCTTCTGTGCATGGTGCCGGCTACAGGCTGAGTGCTTGCCAGGCCTGATCTCATTTGACCCTCACACAATCCTGTGAGAGGGGTACTAATATTGACCCATTTTAAAGATGAGGGAATGGAGGCCCAGAGAGGCTAAGTAACTTGCCCGAGGTCACACAGCGAATAGTAGGGCTTCAAGAAGCAGGGACAGATGGACAGTCGAGGCGAGGCTCAGGCCTCAGTGGGTTTAGCCAGTTCCCAGGTGAGAACTCGGGCCCCTGGAAGCTGAGGACGTCCTGACGAGGAGACCAGCTCTGGCCCGTCCCGTAACTGTGCTGCCTAATCTGGCAGCCACGGGGCACCTGGGAAGTGTGGCTAGCCCAACGAGAAACTGACGCGGAAATCTTAAAGAGCTTTACTGTACACAGCCACACGTGGCCAGCACCTTCCAGCCTGGGATCCAGCCTGACTGCAGGTTGCGAGAGGCAAAGAGGTTCTGACCTGCCTGGAATTCCCTCTGGGGGTGGACAGAGGTGGGTGAGGCCTCACTTTCTGCTCAAATCTGTCAAATCCAGCCCTGGTTTGGCCGGGCTGAGCCCCGAGCTGATGGGCTGGGCCTGGCCTGCAGGGTCGCACTCACCCCCCTTCTGCGACTCGATCTCCTTCTTGGCCTGCTCCAGGATGTTCTTGATGGCATCATCCGAGCCTGTCTCAGGCGTACGGATTCTTGGGGTGATGCTACCTGGGGGAGGCGAGAAGATGTCTTGGGGGTGAGTCCTTGGAGGTGGGTGGGGCAGGGGCCTCCAGGTCCAGGGCCAGAGCATGAGGGAGTGCGGTGTAGCTGGCGTTTTGTCTTGGTCACAAACCATGGCCCCACGGGCAATTCTGGCTCCAGTTAATAATCGAGAATAATAATAATACTGACAGAAACCACAGGTAATAGTTCTTAAGAGGTTACCATGTGCCGGGAGCTGTGGTTTATTGTTTTATTAAATGACTTATTCTCATTTAATGCTCATGACTACCCTAGGAGGCTGAAAGATGGGGAAACTGAGGCACAGGGATGCTCACGTCAGCTGCCCGAGGTCACCCATTGGGTGAAGGGCAGGGCTGGAGTTCAAACCAGGTGTGTATGAGGCCAAAGTGTGGGCCCTGAAAACGGAAGTCCTGCAGTGTTGGCAGTTGCCTAGGCCATCTCTCATATGGGGAAACTGAGGCTTGCAGGGGCTCAGGGAGGGAGGAAGGGGAAGAGACAGCCACAGGCCCCTGGAGGTGGGGGCAGGATACGTTCCTTGTCTTACAGAGGGGAATGTGGGGGCACGGAGAGGCGCTCGCTCCAGTCACGCAGCTGGGGAGCCCCTAGCCTCTCTGTCACGTGCCAGCGCTCACCTCGCTGTCGCACCTGGATGGTCCGCAGGGCCAGCACGTTCTGCTCGTCTGACAGGAACTGCTTCATCTTGATGAAGGGCTCCTTGCCCTTGACCGTTAGCTTGCGCCAGGGCTTGGGCCGGGCCAGGATCTCACTGACTGAGCCCTGCGACAGCCCCAGCACGTAGTGGCCGAACACGCGCTGCCCGATGTTGTGCTTGAGCAGCTGCTCCTTCACCTGGAAGGCGATCTCGGCCGTGTCCAGCTGCTCCTCCTCCACCCCGGCTGTGGCCGCTGCCAAGCTCCCCCCACCGCCCTCTGCCGGTTCGAGGGCCCCGGGGGGCTCCGGGGCTGGGGCTGGCGTGGCAGGGGCCGTGGGGGGCTTGGCGCTGTAGAAGGCCGGGGGGAAGAGCAGCAGGCCGCCCGTTTCCCCCTTGAAGGCGGCTGGGGGCATCAGGTGCTTAGACAGCAGCGCATCCCCCACCAGCCTCTCGCCTACACCCAGGCTGGGGAAGGGGGACAGTGAGAATGTTCGTGGGCCGTCGGGCCCCAAGCCGGGGCCCAGCAGGGGCTGCCCAGGGCTGGGGGACAGTGGATCTTCAGGCCCTGGCGGTGGTGGGAGTTGCTGAGGGGAGGGGTAGGGCTGCTCCGTGCCCAGTGAGTCCTTGATGGAATCATCCTCCGAGGGGTCTTCCTCTAGAACGCCCAGGGGTGGGGAGAGAGATGGGAGGGGAGAGACAGACAAGATGGGGTGGGAAGAGAGATGAGGTGGGGGGAGATGGCGGGCAGAGAGGCAGGGGTGGGGAGAGAAAGATGGGGCAAGGGGAGAGGGGAGGAAGAGAGAGGAGAAGAGAGAGGACAGACAGGGGCGGAGAAGGGAGAAGAGAGAAAGACAGGGAAAAGGGGAGAGGGGGGAGTGAGTGGGGGGAGAGAAGGAGAGACAGAGTAGAGAAAGGGAGAGAAGAGACAGAGAGGGAGTCAGGGGAGTAAAAGGGGGAGGGGGAGAGGAACGGAGGGGGGAGAGGAGAGACAGAGAGAAGGAGAGAAGGAGAGAGGGGGAGAGAAGGAGAGAGGGGGAGAGGAGAGAGAGAGGAAGGTGGGGAGAAGGGGGAGAGAGAAAGAGAGGGGAGGGGAGGGGGGCAGAAAGAGGAGACAGAGACAGATGGAGGGAGAGGGAGAGAGAAAGACAGAGGGGGTGAGAGGGTATAGGAGAGAGAGGGGTGAAGTGACCGGGGAGAAAGAGAGAAGAGAGATAGAGGGACAGAGAGAGGTAGAGAAAGGGAGAAGGGAGAGCAAGGAGAGCAAGGGGGGAAGGGGGAGGAGGAAAGAGAAGGGGGGAGGGAGGGAGGGAGGGAGGGAGGGAGAGAGAAGGGCTATAGGCGTCCAGCAGTGGTGAGAAGGGCCACCGCTGTCCTCCCGCCCCCGCCTCCTGCATTCTCTGAATCGACTCATCCTTCAAGACTCAGTTCAGATGCCGGCTCTGGGAGCCCCCTCCCAGCACCCCAGTCGCCATGTCTGTGAACGCTGAGGGAGAGCTAACCGCGCTGTAGGGCCAGCCTGGCTGGGACCGTCACACTCTCCAGGGCCCGCACGAGGTGGGTCCCCTTATTGCACCCATTTTATGGGGCCACAGCTCCAGGCCGTGGAGTCACCCGTGGGGAAAAGGGGCAGAGGACAAAACCAGTCTCCCTGGGGCAGGCTTGGGGAGGTGACAGGACACCCCCGGGTTGGCTGAGAGGGGTGCCCCATAAGGGCTCCCTGTCTTCAGGAAAGTCCCCAAGCTAAGGCTCGGTGTGTGGGGAAGCTGCCTGCTGGCATGCAGCGGGTGCTCAATGCCTGCACGCCCCTTTCCTCCCTAGCTCTCCTGCCTGTGGTTTTGAAAAGCAGGGGTCCTTGGGTGCCAAGGAGAGACCCCGGGCAGCTCCCCCCTCCCGCCCTGGGCCCCTCCCCCTACCAGGGCTGGCCAGGAGCCCCGGCTTCTCCAGGAGGAACTTCTGCCCGGGGAAGAAGGCCTCCTTTGCCAGGAGCAGCGAGTCTTCCGGCTTGGCCAGGCCCTGGGAAGACAGGAACCCAGGCTGAGAAGGCTGTCCTGGGGGAGGCTGGCTGGGGCCGCCCTGTGGGCAGGGGTGCAGGGGCATACCTGGGGGAGGCTGCAGTTACTGGAGGCCAGCTTCATGGCTTTCAGGATGCTGCGGGGAAGGCAGAGGGGTCAGCCAGATTGCCAGGCCCAGAAAGGCCTTGCCCGGGGCGTTGGGACCTGCTCACCCCCCAGCTGAGAGCCTCTGCCCCCGCCTCGGAGCCTGATATGGTGGCAACAACAGGCCTCAAGCAGCAAGCTTGCTAACAGGGCCCTGGTGTTCCCTGGGAGGGGGCTGGGCTAACCCACCCCCACGCTGGCTGGATTTAGCTTATCTGGTTAACCTCTGGTACCCCCAGTCACAACCCCCGCCGGTCCAGCAAGTCGGCTTCCTCGTCTGTTCTCCCACAGGCAGGACTTGAGGGAAGGAGGCCGAGTTTTGAAACCCAAGGTGCCAGCGGCATGGCATCTGGTGGGAGGGGGGGAGGATGAACTGTGCAGAGGGGCCCTTCCCGCCTCCCTGGGTGCCACCCGGACAGAGAAGAGGGCTGGGTATCATGGAGCCCCTCCCACGGACCTCAGCTCCGTTTTAATCTCTTCATAGTCAGACTGGGCCTGAAGCTTCTCCTCCAGCTTCTAGAAGAACAAACAGAGATGGTGAGGCTGGTCCACCTGGTTGGGCGCTCATCCGTCTCCATCTGCCCATCTGCACCCCCAGGACTGACCTCTATGGCCTCAGACTTGGCCGTGAGCTGCCGCTCCAAATCTGCGATCTGGTTGGCGGAGGTCTCCTCCAGCTCCTGCAGGGAGTTCTGCAGGTGCTGCACGTCCTTCAGCAGCCGCAGGATCTCCCTGTCCTTGGAGGCCAGCGCGGCCTCCAGCCGAGGGCCCGAGCACAGTGCAAAGTTCACCTTATCCTGGGGGCACAGAGGGGCTTTGAGGGGCCTCCCCACGCCTGGATCCCAAACACCACGGGGAATCTGTATGTGGTCCAGCTCCCAGGGCCCTGGCTCCTGACAGACCGTGGTTGTCCCCGTCCCACCTACCAGTCTTTGCTCAGGCTGGTCTCACTAGCGTGGATGCCCTCCCCGCGCTTCCTGCAACTAAATCCACAGGGAGGGAAGCAGTCAAGGAAGGTTTTCTGGAGGAGGGTGTGTGTAAACTGTGATGAAGTTCAAGAACAAGTTACGGGGGTGGATGTGGCTCAAATGGTTCGGTGTCCACCTGCCATATGGAGGGACCTGGGTTCGATCCCTGGGACCTCCCGGTAAAATAATAAAAAAATATCTAGAAGAGGGCTGCCAGGCTCTGTGTGCCGGTGAGCCTCCAGGCCCCGGGAGCCATTCAGCAGGATGATGACGGAACAGGAGAGAGACGCAGGGGAGAGACAAGA
>JAKSZT010054518.1:8205939-8352187 GCA_026826555.1 Tolypeutes matacus | reverse complement strand
CATGGGAAGCAGGTGCTCAACCACTGAGCTACATCTGCTCCCCTAATTACCCTTTTTTTTTGGGTGCAAAAGCGAATATTCAGAATGAGAAGAGGAATCACAACAAATTACACATTTTAAAAAGTTGACAAGTACCATAAAATTTCCATAATTGATTAATTAACTGCCGTTCACACCTGAATATTATGTTTTCCCTACACTTTTGACTACATACACTTTGCTTTTTTTTTTTTTTTTTTTTTTTTTGAGGTACCCGAGCTGGGGATTGAACCTGGGACCTCATATGTGGGAAGCCAGCACTCAACCCCTGAGCCACATCGGCTCCCAATAAATAAATCTTAAAAAAAAAAAAAAAAAAAAAAGAACAAGTTAGCAATACAGCAGACTGCTTGGCAGCATCTGCTAAAGCTGAACGTAAGCTTCCCTGAGATCCAGCAATTCAGCTCCTTGGTATGTGCCCAAGGCAATGGGGACACCCAGGCCCCAAGACCCCCACACGTGCATTCACAGCAGCTCTCTGCAAAAGCCCCAAGCTGGAAACAACCTAAACACCCAACAGGAAAAGGGATGAGTAAGTATAGGATCACATGGTGGAATACTATACAGCAGTGAAAAGGCATGCTCAGCCACTACCTGCACCACAGCACAAGTGATTCTCCCACCTCTGATGTGGCGCGAAAGCAGCCAGATTTGAAAGAGAACATACGATGGGACTCCACTAAAACCAGACAAGGCAGGCAACACCAATCTGTGCTGCCGGAAGTCACGCTGGTGGTCCCTTTGGGGGAGGAGTGGCTGGAAGGGAGCACAACGGGGTCTTCTCGGGCTGGGGGTGCTCCACTTGTTGATCTGGATGCTGGCTACAGGGTTGTTTGCTTCGTGAAAACTGATTGCCGTTCACTTATGATATGTATGTATTTCCTTATGTGTATTATATTTCAACAATAACAGTTACTAAGCTTTCTCAAAGTGGTGGAGATAGAGTGCTCCCAGCAGAGAGAACAGTATGGACAAAGTTTGGCTTTCCAAGGACCCCATCTGACCCCAGGGGAATGTCCCCAACCCAGCCAGCAAAAGATCCTCAGGGACAGACGGAGACCTTGAAGCTACAAGGCGCATTTGGGGGGGAGCAGGATTCCTTGCTCTTCCTAATTTGCCATCAGCCCCAAGCCCCAGGGCTTCTCCAAGTTTTAGGCTCCTTTGTCCTGAAGGAAGTCAGAGAGGTTACTGTTTGAGGGGACCTGAATTCAGGAAGGTCTCGGGCTCAGTGACAAATGAATCTCAGAGACACCAGGGGGAAACCACCACCACCAACCCTGGCTATTCTTCCATGGAGATAAATGCCAATTAAAACAGGAAGCGGATGCCATTAATACATTAAATTAATTAGCATTGAGCACCACAGTTGTGCTCAGAAAATCTCACCCGCCTCACACCAGCCAAGTTCCCTGTGGCTGATTAGCACAGGCATTTGCTGAGTACCACGGGGGTTAATTAAGAACCATTGGCAGATTCCGTTCTGAGGCGCCCTCATGAGCTTTTTTGCTCTCTCCCCCACCTTCCTTTTCTCTTGTGCTCATTCTCTCTGTGTTGTGCAGACAACCAGACAAATGGACACATATACATGGTCTCCAAGGGCACAGATGCCTGCCGACAGAGCACACTGACCTGTGTCCCTGACCAAACGCTCATGCTGACACGCACATACAGAGATACATAGGCACTACGAAGGTATACTCACACGAACACATCGCCGTGACGCACACAGACGTGTGTGCGCAAAGAGGCCACAAGCCCATGTGGGCAAAAACACTTCCAGACACACCAAAACCTCCCATCATCATCATCATCATCATCATCATCATCATGATAATAATGATGATAGCATAACAGCAGCAAGTATTTACTGAGCATATACTATAAGCCAAGCACCATTTTAGGTGCTGTATGTGTGATCCTCTGAATACTGGTACAAAGTAGCTCTTACCTGTGCAGATGAGAAAACTAAAGCCCATTTAAGGCCAATCACTTGCTTCAAGGTCACAGGCACACAGAAACTACAAAGACCCACACCAATATCCAAACAGATGGGACACAGACACGTGGGTGTCAGCTGAAGCACGACGATGCTGGCCAGTTCAGGGTCGTGGCTGGAGACAGACACGCCACGTATTAGGCACCACAGCTCTCCTTGCGATGCGGATGTCTGGAGAGAAGGTGGACCAGTGCACAGAAGGAGCCCAAGGCCTTCTGGCAAGGGAGGGGTGGCGCTCTCTAACACATGACAGAGGGGTAGGTTGGGTGGCTCTCACTAAAATCCCCTGGCAGGAAATGACCCCAGGACCCCCAAAGGGCACTAATCAGGGGGTTAGAGGAAAACGAACTGATTAACCAGGCTTAGCCCAGGAACTTCAGGGTTGATGACCAAAGACTGGTCCTTCAAGGCATGTGACTGGGTGGGAAACCACTTCAGAACCACCCACACCCTGGAACGCTCTGGAAGCCAGCGGCTGGGTATGAGAGCAAAACTCAGATCTGGGTATGTGGCCCCTCTGCCACGTGAAATCAGCAGCCAACAGCGACGCCTAGGGACAGCCATCCAAACCGCTGTATCGCTCAGACTCCGCCTCCTCTCTCTGCCAAGCAGCTGGCAACAGGAATGATGCCCTTTGACCTAAGTTCCTGGCATTCTTGGAAAACTGGGGGTAATGGGAGCCTCCAAAGGAAGATAGTGGGCTGCTTGCTAAGTCAGGTTATCTGGGAGCCTGAGCTTGAAAAAAATTAAAAGAGCCCTGGCAGTAATTTTTTTTTTTACCCTCAGTTGGTGAAGCAAGATATAGCAATTGTGTTTAACACACTGAGCTTGGCAACTGAGATGCCACGTGCACTGTACACCCGCCGAGACCCACACACATCCGTGTTCACAATCTCACGCAGATGTACACAATCAGCCTGCACAAACGCCTCCCATTTATTCACAGCCACAAACACGGCCTTTCCCACCCTTTCCCTCCCGGACCCCTCCTCACCTCCCTGACCCCATCCTTACCCCACTGGGTCCCTGGGGGGAGCAGCAGGCTAGGCGGATGGAGCTGTTGACTGAGGCGAGTTGTTCCCGAAGACTTTCCACTTCCCGTTGGGCAGCCTCAGCTCGCTAGGGAGAAGAACGGGGTGAGTGTGGTCAAGAGGTGGCGAGGCCATACTGGGCCAGCCTCCCGGACCCCCACCATCTCCCGGAACCGGCTCAGGTTACTCTCCTGATCCGGGACCCAGCCCTGGAGGCATGACATGAGATCAGTATTGGAGTTCTGGGCAGCTCTCGTGCTTATCCCTGAGCTGGGAAGACAGGGCAAAATGCTGGCCTCCAGAATGTTCCCACTCTTCTAGGGCAGGAAGGGAGATGCCACCTTGGTGGAATGGGAGAACGTTCACACTTTCCCAGGCCCCTTCTGTATGCCAAAAAAACTTCAGGTCTGACTATCAGAAGGTGGAAGTCTGTCCCCAGCTCTCATGTGGCTTGGCACAGAATGAGTCCTGGAGGGAGGGGGTGTCTGCAGGGAAGGTACCCCAGCTCACAAGTTTTTGCAGGCCCTTGGGCAGGTAACTTGCCCCTCCCTGGATCTCAGTTTCCCTTTAGTGAGATGGGGGGCAATGAAATACATCTACAGCAGAGGGGTGAGAGAGGTTGAAATCAGAACACAGCTACTACTGAATTGGGTCTGTGGTCGATCTCAACTCTTCAAGAATTTCTGAGAACAAAGCCTGGAAGAAAGTATGCACACGTTAACAATGCAGCCTCACGATTCTGGCGAGAATTCTGGGCCCAAATGTGCTACTTCCACGTTGCGTGACCTTGGTTGGACAAGAGACCACATCCTCCCCAGCCTCAGTTTCCCTAACTGTAAAATGGGAACTATAAATGTAACTATCTCATAGGATCACTCTGCATGTCAAGTGACTTGCTAAAAGTAACTCATTAGATAGCTTAGCTTAGGGCTGGACACATTTGAAAGTGCTGATAACTGGTTAACTTCATTAACATCAAGCCCAGATGATAGGGCTAACTTTACCCACATTGGGGTACACGGGAGCTTGAGCCACCACTTGGGAAATTAGAAAGACCTGTGGCTATATTCCCACCCTCCGCTGGTGAAGCAGGTCCTAGTTACTGACCTGGCAATCGAGACACCAGGGCCGCTCTACCTGCACAGAGATGCACAGACAGCCATGCTCACCCTTTGTTTATTGGTGTCAAGCCAGGTTCCAGGAACAGTTCAAGCCAGTTTTTTTTTTTTTTTGGGTGGGGGGGGAGAATTTGGGGTGTGTGGGGGCTTATAGAGAAAATATTTTTATGTTTCTGCACAGTTTGGGCTTTCTGAGCAGATTTTACTGAAACTTGGGACTTGGACTAAAAGCCAAGCCTTTGGAATCAACTTATGACTGATGAGCTGGTGAGAACTCCAGGGAGATGTACCTTCCTGTGTGTGTTTGCATTGCAAGAGGAGATGAGAATGGGGCCATGGAGATACCGCCTGGGCTGTACAGCTGAGATGAACTTAATCAAAGGGTTAGCGTCTTCTGCTCACCAAGACATCTGGAGAGAAGACCTCCCTCCCTCAGAAGGGGAGGGGCCTGGCAGTCCCTCTCCTGTATCTCCACCCAGATTCCTATTTGGGGGCTCCTCGCCTACCGTGCAAACTCCAGCACATGTAGGATGACATCTGGTCCTCACTGTGTCACCCCAGAGGTAAGAACTGGCGCAAAGGGGAGCCGGCATTGTTATTACTCTGAAAGTAATCACACAAATCTGTTCTACCCCAGAACCCCATGTTTGTACTCAGGGTGACAGTAACAAATACAGATGTTAAAAACCTAACACGGTGACATTTATTTTCTTCTCTATACTTTTCTACAAGGAGGTTTCAGTTTAACTCAGAAGAAAAATAAACATTAAAAACACTTCCTAGTCAAAGGACTACAAGAACACTCTCTTTTTAAAACCTATCTGGTGGGCAAAGATCCAAACGTTTGATGGCACACGGTGTGGCCATGGGGAGGAGGGGCTCTCAGACCTTGCTGGAGGGAGTGTAAATTGGTACAGCCCCACAGAGGGCAGTTTGGCCACATCTGACAAATTACAAGCAATTTGCTTCTCGAAGTCTCCCCCACATATTGGCTTGTGCCCGTGTGAAATATCTATACAATGTTATTCAATACAACATGGATTGTGATGGCAAAAGATTGGAAAACCATTCATGTCCATCACTAGGGGGCTGGTTAAACCAGGAGTTGGCAAGTGACAACCCACAGTCCAGATCCAACCTGTTTTTATAAAAAAAGTTTGACTGGAACACAGCCGTGCTCAACCCTCTGCGTGTTGTCTGTGATTTCCAGCTACAACGGCAAAGTTTAGCAGCTGTGACGGAGCTGGGATGACTGGCAAGGGTGGAAATGTCGACACTCCGACCGTTTACAGAAAGCCTGCTGACCCCTGGCTGGGACAATGGTGCAGCGTGATACTATGTAGCTGGAAGACAGAGGATGAACTGCTTCATAAGTGGAAACGGAGTGAGCACGGAAAAGGCGGGGTTCAGAATTGTGCGCATAGCGTGCTATTGTTTTTTTTTTTTTTTTCAGGGGAGAGCGCGAACGCAGTCCCCCACTACCACAAATTATGCAGTCTAGTTTCCCACATTTGGGGAAATCGCAGGGGTCAGCACATCCGGAGTGCAATGGATAAGCCTTGCCCTGGGAAAACCACCTTCGTGATCACGGTATCTCCCCTGCCAGGTAAGTATTGTGCTATTGTTTTTGTGTAGGAAAAGGGTTAAAACAGACACATTCCAGGGTTTGTGAATGGACAGATTTGGGAAGGAGACGCAAGAGACGGGGAGGGAGATGGACTTTTCCCTGTGCTGTCACCCTTTGTACCTTTTGAGTTCTGAACCAAGTAAATGGATTACTTATTAAAAAAGTGAAACTAAAAATGCTACACAATCTATAAAAAATGGGGCTCACTAGTAACTCTTCTGGAAAGCAGGGAGAGTGAAGGCCTGGAAAGCCACGGTGGTCATCAGGGGCAGTGGGAGAGAGAGCCAGGAGTCCAGACGCAGCTCCCGCCCTTGAGGAGAGGGGAGCTGGCCACGAACCAACCCCCTAACCCAGTGTCTCCTGCAGGAGTAAGTGGCTTGCCTTCTGCAATCTGAGCTTCTAGAAAATGATCACTTACCCTGCCTCATTACTGGCCCCACAGACCCCGGGGCATGGGGGTGTCTTCTCTCTGGACCCGGCTACAGAGGGCATGAGGCCCTGTTGCCCTCCTGGCCATGCCTCTGGCTGCTGGAACTTCAGGGACCAGGGAGGGATGTGGGGAGCACATGAGAAAGTCTTGTCCAACAGTGCCCACCAGCTGCCAACACGGCTGAAGCCAGAGGTGGGGCAGGACACGGGAGCCCCATCTCTAACTGTGGAAACCGAGGCTTGGAGAAACTGAAGGACTTGCAAGGGTCTGGGCTGGGACTAGAAGATGGAGCCCCCAAGCAGGTTGGGGGTCCACCCAGTGCTCAGCATGAGTGAGGGGCTGGAGGCAGTCCCAGGTGGGGAGGCTTGTCCTCCCTGCTCCTGCGCCCCGACCCTCTGTGGAGAATGGGGTTTTTGGCTCGGTCTTGTTGGGAGACGCCCAGCTCAGCCCAGGGATGGGGGCTTGCAGACTAGGAGCACTGCAGGGTGGCCTCCTGGGCAGCGAGCCCAGGAGGAGGGCAGCCTGCAGTTCCCAGGCACCTCTGGGCCTTGGCCTGGAACATCTGCCTGCTCGGTCCTCCCACTTGTTCTCAGGTGGACCCCTCCCTCGGAGCTGCTTTCCCTGACTCGGGGTCAGGTGCCCCTTCCCTGACCGTTGTGGCCTGCGTTACTCTGTTTCCAAACTGCCACCGGCGACCTCCCAGCCCGCCTGGAAGCTCGGTGAGGGCTGGGAGGGATCTCAGGCTTCTTCCGGCCCCAGCACTCAGCACCTGCAGTTCCCGAAACATTGACTGAGCTCAGCCCCCAATCCCTCCCACCCACCTGAGACCTCCGCTCCGGCAGAACGAGCCCCCACCAGACAGGGGCCGCCGGGCATCTCCTCACCTGATTAGCTTTCTCCAGGTTGGTCATGACCAGGCCGACTTCATCTGCCCTGAGACAGAAAGACGAAGCCCTGAGGAGGGCTCCCGGCAGCCACCGGGGCCCCTGCCCATCCTGCTACCCCGGCCCCCCGAGCCCAGGGACCTGGCAGTGGAGGGCTTGGGGTGCTGCCTTGCCCTTCCTACTGGAGAGACACCAGGTAGCATGGAAAGAACCCAGGCTGCGAGGAAATGGGAGGCAGCAGCAGCCTGGCCCCTGGCTACCGCCCCTGCTGTGCCTTCCGCCTGGATGCCCTTCCTCACGGGAACAGTGCACTCTAAGTCCCAGCCCTGGGCTGTCCTGTGGGACAGGTGGCCAGTCCTTTACTCTGCTGACTCCTCCTGGCCCCAGATTGCCAGCACCTGGGGACCAGGACAGGCCTCATCCTCCTTGGCCTCCCTTCTGTCTAGGGTGGGATGCGGGGCACAGGAGGCCCGTGGGGAGCATAACGGTGATGAAACCACACTTGTGCTTTGTGCCTGTGCTTTGTTCAGGGCCTTCCTTTGCACAGGCTGTTCTCACTGCCTGGAGCACCCTTCCCGGTGTCTTTCACGTGGACATCGTCTTCTCATCTTTCAGGACTCAGCCTAAATGTCACCTCCTCTGGGAGGCCCTTCCTGACTACTCTGGCAAACCGGAGCCCTCCCCTCACCCTCACCCGTTATTCTTTCCTGCTGCTCCTGGTCCTTCCCTTCATAGCATTTGCTATGTGCCAAGCACAGTGCTAGAGTAGGCAGAAGGTACTCAATAATGTCTGTGAATGAATGAATTTGTCATTGTACAGGTCTGTCTCCTGTCCTTGACCGAGGGCAGGGTCATGTGTCTGATTTTCCCTTCATGGGTCCAGTGCAGTGCTGGGCATACAGTAGGTGCTCAGTTAAGCGTGGAATGAGTGGAGTCTTAAAGCTTGAAGGCACATGGGGCCATAGTAATTTACGTTACTGCCGTTTGACGTTGGAGGGCTAGACTGTGGAGCTGGGGAGTGGGGAACCCCAGGAGGCTGGGTGAGGGGGAGGCCCCACCCAGCAGCCCCCTGCTCAGCCCCAGTCCCAGGAGCATCATTTGCAGCTTGTGGTGTCCGAGCAGCGCAGCAAACAACTGGTGAACATTTTTGAACATATGGGGAGGGAGCCAAGGGTGTGTAAGGAAATGAGTGCTTCAGGGAGAGTGTCAGAGGGAGGAGAGGCTCAGAAAGATGAGACTTAACTGGAGGGCCAGAGGGAGGGGGCATGTCTGGGGGGGCCAGAGGGAGGGGACAGGTCCTGGAGGGAGGGAGGGAGAAGGCAGCCCTCAGCAGGGTGCTCACTTACTTGGATGCTGCCTCCTCATCGTATTTTCTCCGCAGCTCCAGCAGCTCCGTTTGTGTGGCCTTTAACGCTGGGAAAAAGAAAAGGGCCAGGTGAGACCCCCATCCCCCAGAGTGGGAGGGGGCTGGGCCCCACCAGGGAGGTGGAATCTACTCATCTGTGGGGCCCAGGAGGCAGAATGAGGTTCAGGGCAGTGGGAGACTTTTCTTACAGTTAGAACTGGGGGCAACAGGTAGTGAGTTTCCCACCTCTGGAGGGGCTTCAAGCTGCTGGGAGGGTGTGGAGCAGCTGGATGGGGAGGGCAGGTGAGACGACTCTGAGTGTATGAAGCTCAAGGGGTCCAGGCAGAGTGTGTGTGTGGGTGCTGTCTGGGGCTGTGACTGCCCTTCCAGCCCCCAAATCCTCAGGTCACACCAGGAGCTCAACCCACTCTGAAGTCCTAACTTGGCAGGTGAGGGGGCCATGGGAGAGCAAAGCTGTCAACAGACACATTTATAGTATAGTAAATGTGAGATTTCTTGTAAAATCCTAGATTTCTGATTTCTCTAGGAAATTGAAGGGATTGGTCACACCTGGCCCTATGAGCAGTGGCCCCCTTTTCAGATGAGGCCTGGCCTCCCTAGTTTGCCCCAGACCCCACCATTCCCCACTGCCTTCCCCAAGCTGGTTGCTTTGGCTGCACAGCTGGCCCCTGTGGGCGGTACGTTTGCCATCCCTGACTTAATTCTATCTGGAGCCATGTAGCTGCTGGGGGCTGGGGGTCTCTGACTCCAGCTGGAAGAGCAGGTCTTCTCTCTCCCATCCCAAACTCCCCTTCTGGGCCTCCTGGTTCCAGAACACATGAGCCTGGCAGACCCAGCCCGGGACTTCACAACTTTCCTGCCGCTCCTTCCGCTGGGCCTCCAGATCTGAGGGAGCTGTGTGCTGAGCAAGGGCAGGGGCCATGTTCCAGATCAGTACCTGAATGGAGGATCTTGATCTTCTCCTCTGCTTCCCCCAGTCTGGCCGCCAAAGTGACTTGTACTTCTTGAAGGCCCCTGCAGAGACACCGGGCTGCTCACGCAGGCCGCGTGGGCAGGTCTTGCCTGGGCCCCCAGAGTTGGACGCCGTCCCAGTTTCCTACCCCTTCCCCACCCCCTATAATTTGCACTTGTCTTTTTGACCAGTCCTTAAACACCACATTTGGACATTTGTCTGCCCTGGTGGGGTGTTTTTTTTTTTTTAATTTTGGTGACACTCACATAATATAACATTAATCATTTTAAAGTGAACAATTCAGTGGCATTTAGTACATTCAAATGTTGTGCACCCACCATCTCTGTCTAGTTCCAGAACATTTTCATCAGCCCAGGGGAAACCCTATGCCCATTAGCAGTCACTCCCCATGCCCTAGGCAACCACTACTCTGCTTTCTATCTCTATGAGATTTGCCTTTTCTGGACATTTCATAGACATGGAATCACACAAAACGTGACCTCGTGTGTCTGGCTTCTTTTACTCAGCATCGTGTGTTCGAGGTGCGTCCCCACTGCAGGCTGGCCCGGCACGTCCTTCCTTTCTATGGCTGGATAACACTCCATTGCATGGACATACCGTGCTTATCCCTTCATCAGCTAACACTTGGATTGTTTCTACCTCTTGGCCCCGTGAACACTGTCCTACAAGCATCTGTCGGAGCCCCATTTCCAGTGCTGCTGGGTGTAAGCCCTGGGACTGGCACTGCAGTTCCAGTGGTAGTTCTGTGTTTGGTGTTTTCCTCAGCTGCCCTGTTGTTTTTCTAACCAGGTGGCCCCCCATTACTGCTGTCCCCGTTAAGTTTCCATTAGCATTTCCAGGAGGCCTCATCACTTTGGGCCTCGATTTCCTCATCTGTAAAATGGGGTTTCTGCTAGGATCTGCCCCAGGGGGACTGTGAGGCACACTCAGCGTGGTGCCGGCACCCAGCATTCACTCAGCATTGGTACAATAACTGGCTCAGGGGAGGCAGTTTCCTCCGTTTCTGTGGCAAGAGTTGGGATGCTCAGCCGGCCCCTTCGTCTTCTCAGTAGAAAGAGAGGGGCGCTAGCCTGACTGGGGGAGGATTTAGGCAAAGGCCAGGCTTAATACTGTGCCATAACGCTGTCTGGTTCAGTGACTCTCTAAAAGGAGCCCTCTTCACCTCTGATATCATGTCCTACCCACCTCCCCCTTGCTCACCCCACTCTAGCCACTCTCCCCTCCTTGCTCCGCCAACAGACCAAGCATGTTCCCACCTCAGGGCCTTTGCACTTGCTGTTTCCTCTGCCTGGGCAACCTGCAAGTCCTCCTCCCTTACCTCCTTCAGGCCTCTGCTCACCTCCCCAGCGAGGCCTCTCCTGACACCCTATTTAAAACTGCAGCTTCCCACCTCATCCTCCCCTTCCCCTGCTTTGTTTCTCCACAACCCTTATCGTCATCTAATACACCATATATTTTATTTATCTTATTTATTTGCTTCTCCCTGGCTAGAAAGTCAACTCCAGGAGAGCAGGGATATTTGTCTGTTTTGGTCACTGCCATGTTCCCAACACCTAGAACAGTGCTGGGCATATAGCGGGTACTCCATCAATGTGTTGAATGAATAAAGGAAGGAACAAGTGAATGGATGAAAGGATAAATGTTATGACCAGCATAAGACTGTCTTAGGCCTAGATTTGTCCTAAGAACCCAAATGTTATTGCCACTGCATGAAATGTAAGAGCAACTACTTATTGAGCACCTGCTGTATGTGAGGACTGAATTATACTTACTGTACACTGTTACACTCACTGTAAGGGCTTAGGCATTTACAGGCACCAACTCATTTCATCCTCGCAGCAGATGAGGAGTTGAAACCACCATTAGCTCCTGTAGCAGTTTAATATTATTTATGAATTCCAAAAATAGATATTGGATTATGTTTGTGAATGGGTCTTTTCCTCTGGGTACATTGGATTGCAATGGATTCAGAGGTTTCACCCTTACTTGATTAAATTATGATTAAGGCTTTGATTGGACCATGCCAGTAGGACATTGAATGCCCGCCCCTTGGTGGGTGGGGACTCACAGAGAAAACAAAAAGGCAGAGTAGTTAGTTGGCATTTTGATATTGGAGCCCCAGATACGTGAGGAAGGAGAGAAGGCTCCATTAGACACGGCAGAGGCCCCAGGGAGAGAGAGATGAGCCATTAGCCTGATAGTCTACAGCTGGCTTTGTGAAGAGAGCTGAGCAGCTGAGCCTGGAGAGAAACAAGCCCCAGGAGAGAGATGAGACTTATCCCAGCCTACAGCTGATATATATATATATATATATATATATTTTTTTTTTTTTTTTTTTTTCCACTGGGAGGTCCTGGGGATCCAATCGGGTTTCCTCCATATGGGAGACGGATGCCCAACCATTTGAGCCACATCTGTCCCCTACAGCTGATATTGGAAGAGGAAGACGAAGTCTGAACCCTTGCAGACGTTGGCAGCCATCTTGCTTAACATGTGGCAACAGACTTTGGTGAGGGAAGTAACTTATGCTTTATGGCCTGGTAACTGTAAGCTTCTACCCCAAACAGACACACTTTTATAAAAGTCAACAACAACAACAACAGAAGTCAACAGATTTCTGGTATTTTACATCAGCACCCCTTTAGCTGACTAGTACAGAATTTGGTATCAGAAGTGGGGTCATACTCTTGCAATTACCAAAATGCTGGAATGGTTTTATAAATGGGTAAGGGGTATTTTTTTTTGAGGAATTGTGATATGTTTGATAGAAAAGGCCTAGAGTGCTTTGAAGAGACTTTTTATGATGCCTTAGAAGTAAATGATGAAATTATTGGAAACTGGAGGAAAGGCGATCCGTGTTTTAAAGTTGCAGACAACCTAGCAAGATTAACTCCTGATGTTTATGGAAGGCAGAATTTGAAAATGGCAAACCTGGACATTTAGCTGAAGAACTTTCCAAAGTAAACTCGGAGAATGCGGCTTGATTTCTCCTTGCAGCTTAAAGCAAAATGCTAGATGAGAGAGATAAGCTGAGGGCTGAATTGTTGGACACAAAGAAACCAGAAACTGATTCCAGAAATTCTAAGCCTCTGGATATCAAGCCCCCAGACGATAGCACCCCATTTGAGGACTTACCTACACTTGGAACTTGTAAATGAGGATTGAAGATGCAGTTATCTAGGAAAGACTTGTGGAAACTTTTACTGTGTGATGGCTTGGACCCCTGCTTCTTGCATGCTAAACCAACAAGCTTTTTGAGAGAGCTGTATGAACAAAACCACTGTCAGCTTGGACTAAAAGGGACACGGAAGGGAGAGATTGAAGGGGAAATGACTTCAAGAAGAAAACCATGGAAACTGGGATCTAGAATTAAGACATCTCTTTGGGCCAAGAGAGGAGTCCCACCCATGTATACAGAGATGGTAACTTTGCCCCGGCAGTTGAAGAGGGTGGATGTTCCCACTCGATGTTCAGGGACAGTTTTGCTGCCCCAGGGTACAGAGAGGGTGTAGCAAATTCCCTGGGGATTAGGGAGGTTGAGGTCAACACCCCATTGATCTAAGAGGGGCAGGCCTGACCCCCATGGATTAGGAAAGGCCAGGTCACCAACTTCTTGCTCGGAGAGGGTTGGGCCTAGATGCCAAAGGTTAAGGAGGATGTTGTCTTCACTTCACTGTACTAGAGGGGTTAAGACTCTAACCCAAAGATTGGGTAAAGTGTGGCAATCGCCTCAACACTCTTGGAGGGTGAGGTCTGGAGTTTGGTTGTCACCCAGAGACTTGATGAGGGTGGAACGAAGAAAATGGCTGTTGAGCAAGTCTCTGCAAAGGGTGGGTCCCCATGTGGTTCCAGGGAGAAGAAAACACCATCTTAAGAATGACTCTCAGACTTTGACATCTAATGAAGTATACCCTGCAGGTTTTCAGAACTGTTCTAGACCCCTGACTCATGTTTCCCTCCTGCTTTCTCCTTATGGTAATGAAAATGTGTATCCTTTGTCTGTCCGTTTGTGTACTGGAAGCAGATAAATGGTTTTGTAAGTTTCAGAGGTCTACAGCCAAACTGGGCTTTGCCCCAAGACAAACTGTATTTCTTTAAACTGATTGTGATATGATTTTGTATTAGGTTTTTTGAATATTGTAAAGTTTTTTTGGAATTCAGAGGGTGGAGTGTAGCAGTTTGATATTATTTATGAATTCCAAAAATAGATATTGGATTATGTTTGTAAATTGGTCTGTTCCTCTGGGCACATCAGATTGCATTGGATTCAGAGGTTTCACTCTTACTTAATTAAATTATAAGGCTTTGATTGGACCATGCCAGTAGGACATTGAGTGCCCGCCTCTTTGGTGGGTGGGGACTCACAGAGAAAACAAGGCAGAGTAGTTAGTTGGCGTTTTGATATTGGAGCCCCAGATACATGAGGAAGGAGAGAAGGCTCCATTAGACACGGCAGAGGCCCCAGGGAGAGAGACGAGCCATTAGCCTGATAGTCTACAGCTGGCTTTGTGAAGAGAGCTGAGCAGCTGAGCCTGGAGACAAACAAGCCCCAGGAGAGAGATGAGACTTATCCCAGCCTACAGCTGATATTGGAAGAAGCTGGGACCACGGAGCTTTAAGAGGAAGAGGAAAGCTGAACCCTTGCAGATGTCGGCAGCCATCTTGCTCCAACATGTGGCAACAGACTTTGGTGAGGGAAGTAACTTATGCTTTATGACCTGGTAACTGTAAGCTTCTACCCCAAATACCCTTTATAAAAGCCAACAGATTTCTGGTATTTTGCGTCAGCACCCCTTTAGATGACTAATGCAGCTCCATTTCCCAGATGGGGAAACCAGGGCACACAGGGGTGAGGAGAACTGTGCACAGCTGGCCACACAGCGTGTTAACCATTGAGGCGGGCTGGACCCCAGGCCTGCTGGTGGCCAAACCCCTCACCCTTTCTGTGTCTCTGCCTCCAGCCGACACTGGTATTCCCTAGAGGGGTAGGCTTTTTCCCGGCCCTCTTCCTGCCCGTGGGACAGCAGGAGCTCCGCCCGCTCCCCCATGCCCCCACTCACTTTTGTTTCTCCACCTCATTTCTCTGCAGCAAGGTTTCTGACAGGAGGGCTTTGCTGGGAACGCCTGGGAGGCGGCCGCCCTCAGTCAGCGTGGGCCCGGCCGGGGTCGTCCCCTCTCTCTGCTCTGGAGGGAGAAAAAGAGGGAAAACAAACCACTATTGAGAGGGATGGGAGCTGAAGCCACTTTTGCAGACCCAGATCCGTGGCTGGGAGAAGAATCCGCTTCCCAAACTTGGGCATTAGAGGGAGCGCAACTGTGGGGGTCCACTGTCAGTGTGGTTAGCTGGGTGGCCGCTGGGTGCCTGCACGCAATCACGCTCCGGCACGCTGCCTTGGCCAGCACCCCAGGGGCCTTCCCTGCCTGCTCAGACCTGTTCATTCCTCCGTAACTGTTGGTTTTTTTGGTGGTAAAATACACATAACATTTACCATTTTAAAGTGTGTAACTCAGTGATATTTAGTACATTCACAATGTTGTGCAACCACCACTTCTATCTTGTTTCAGAACATTTCATTGCCCTAAAAAGAAATCCTGCACCCATTAGCAGTCACTCCCCATTCTCTCCTTCCCCAGCCCTTGGCAACCACCAATCTGCTTTCTGTCTCTATGGATTTGCCTATTCTGGACATTTCCTAAAATGAAATCACACAACATGTGACCTTCTGTGCCTGGCTTCTTTCACTTAGAAGAATGTTTTCCAGGTTCATCCCTGTTGCAGCAGGATCAGCATTTCATTCCTCTTTATGGCTGGGTAATATTCTGTTGTATGGATAGATCACATTTTGTCTGTCCATTCATGGCTGATGGACATTCGGGTTGTTTCCACCTTCTGTGAATTACGCTGCTATGAACATTCATGTACAAGTATCTGCTGGGGTCCATACCTAGGAGTGCAACTGCCCACCAGATGCTTTCCTCTCCCCACCTTGGGCAGCACATGCTTAGCCGCTCAACCATCTTCTGCCTTCCCTGCTTGTCACCCTCCTCCTGGGCAGGACCTTGGTAGCTCATCCCAAAAATCGGCTGATGCTTTTGGCACTGAGTTCATTGTAGGGAGAATGCTCAGGGGCCATCGAAGGCGGGCGGCCCAGGTGGGAAGGCCCAGGGCACGGAAAGGATAGGGCCAGGGCTCAGCCTGTGGGGATGTGGGAGGGCAGATGCTGAGAGTCCAGCGTCCAATCTCTCCACCAAGAGACCCCGACTGGAGCCCACCTGCAGGGTCTGGCTGGGCGACCTTGGACCCAGTGGACTCAGTTAACGCCTGTCTTGCTTCTTAGGCTCCTACTGTGTGTCTGGCACACAGGAAAGCCAGTGGAGAGCTGGATGATTCTTTGAGGGAGCCCCTCAGAGGGCTGACAGGGTGGTCAGGCAGGCTGGCCCATCCTCCACACACATGCTGAACATGTTCTAGGTGCTGGGGCCTCAGCAGTGAACAAGAAGACAAGGTTAGACCATCGTGATGCATGGTGACAAGTGTCCTCAAGGAGGGAGACAGCTCAGGGCCAAGGTTCAGGAGCCCTTTTTCAGAATCCCAGCTCAGCCACCCGCTGGATCTGAGACTCAGTTTCCCCTTCTGTAGAATGAGGCCGTGATACTTCATGAGGCTGATGCCAAGAGACAATGGGATGGTGTGTGGTGTGGGTTGAACTGTGTTCCCCAAAAGATATGTGCACACCCCAGCCTCGGTACTTATGAAAGGGACCTTATCTGGAAATAGGGTCTTTGCAGATGTAATTAGTTAAGATGGATTAGGGTGGGCCCTGAATCCAGAGACTGGTGCCCTCATAAGGAGAAAGAGCTTTGAAGACACTGAGACACCCAGAGGGTAGACGGCCATGTGAAGATAGGCAGAGCCTGGAGTCATAAGGCCAGGAGCCAAGGATGGCAGGCCACTGCCAGAAGCTGGAAGCAAGAAAGGATCCTCTCCAGCACCTTCCGAAGCCTCCAGCACTGAGAGAGAGGGCAGCTCTGTGGTAAGCCACCAGGCTGTGGTACTATGTTATGGCAGGGCAGCCGCAGGAAACTACAACAGGGTGTGAAAGCCCACGGCCTAGTGCCTGGAGCAGAGCCAATGCCAGAGAGGCAGTTTCCACACTACTGTCCTTACAACGGGAAGGTCAAACCTCAGGGAGACGCATGAGAAAGAGTAACAGTTTTGCTGAGGAATCTCAGAAGGCCTCCTGGAGACATGGGCCTGTGAGCTGGGGCTGAAGAACTGGCAAGTGCTCTTGTGACAGGGATGGTAGCTGGAAACATTCCTTCAACAGGCCTCAGCTCATTTTATCCTCCCCCTGTGGGAGGTAGATGGGGGATTTGGCAACTATGGCCTCAGGCCAAATCTGGCCCACTGTTTGTTTTGTAAATAAAGTTTTCTTGACACACAGCCACACCCACTCCTTGACATATTCTCTAAGACTGCTTTCAAGCTACCAGGGCGGAGTTGAGTAGCTGTGATAGAGACCCTATGGCTTGCATAGCCTAAAATATTGATTCTGATCTCACTTGTTCATTCCTTAGGGAAGTATCTCCCCACCCCTACTCCCTTCCTCTTCTCTTTTTTTTCCCCCAAAGCCTTTATCATCTGACCCATTATATATTTTATGTATTCATTCAATAAATAAGTAAATTAATATACAATCAGAGATTCTGCCTGTTTTGCTCTCAGCTGTGCCCCCGTGCTTAGACTAGTGCCTGGCACATAGTAGGTGTTAAAACAACAAGAGCAACAGCACTCAAGAACGAGATCTTTACCAACGTCCTTCACCTGCATGTTTGCTCCTCCCCGATGCTGACCCTTGCCTCATCCCTAGAGGTAACCAGCATCCTGAATGTTGTTTATTATTTTCTAGCTTTAAAAAATCTTATCGCCATATACACATTGTATCTTTCAGCTCTGTTTCTTGAGTTTTATGGAAAGGGCACTGTGATAAATGTGGTCTTCTAGCTGTGAAGATTCATCTGTGTCATTAAGCGTAGCTGGAGTTCATTCACTCTGACTTCTGTGCAGTACTCTGCTGCGTCGATGCCTCGTTTATTTACCAGCCTCAGGTCAACCCATTGCTCTGAGAGGGTTGAGCCTGTGTGCCAAAGTTTAGGGAAGGCCAGATGGTCAACTCGTTGCTCTGAGAGGGTTGAGCCTGTGTGCCATAGTTTAGGGAAGGCCAGATGGTCAACTCGTTGCTCTGAGAGGGTTGAGCCTGTATGCCAAAAGTTACGGGGAATGTTATCTTCACCTCACTGTACTAGGGGGGCTAAGACTCTAACCCAAAGATTGGGTAAGGTGTGGCAATCACCCCAACACTCTTGGAGGGTGAGGTCTGGAGCTTGGTCGACACCCAGATCCTTGATGAGGGTGGAACCAAGAAAATGGCCGTTGGGCAAGCCTGTTGAAAGGGTGGGTTCCCATGTGGCCCCAAGTAGAAGAAAACATCTTCTTAAAAATGACTCTCAAACTTTGAAATCGAATGGACGATGCCCTGCAAGTTTACTATTTTTTCTTTTTTTTAAATTACCAGCCTCCTAGCACTCGACATTTGGCTTGTTCCAGTTTTGCTTATTACAAACATTGCCGTCAGCACTATCTATCACAGATGGGCGGGATAAAGAGATGGGCTGTGGGGTGGGTGGGGCAGGGGGGGTCGATTTGATCATTTTTGACGTGGGATGAAGGTAACACTACTGCCCAAACAGATAAACCCCCAAACTCAGGGGCTTAATATATTCGAAGGGTGGGAATTTGAAGGGGATGTTCCACACAGTCACTCAGGGACCCAGGCTACGGAGGCCCCACCACATGATGCAACACGTGATGTCCCTGTCACAGTGACTGGTTACAACCAGCCAAAGGCAGGAAAGAGCGTGGAGAGGATCACGTTGAGGTTGATAAGGTCCAAGCCAGGAAGTGGCACGTGTCACTTCCACCCACACCCATTGGTCAAAATGCAGTCATGTGATCACATTCAGCAGCATGGGAGGCTGGGAAACGTAGTCAGCCTGCATGTCCAGGAGGCGAGGGAAACACACTGCGCTGGCTCACCCACAGATGCTGGGAGGAGATGAGCTGGGGCCTTAAGAAGCCCCGAGCCGACGATAGATTCTAGACAACCCCACCGTGAAGGCCTTATCATGGTACCTTTGGGGCCGAGGAGCTCGGGGTGCCTCTTCCACGAAGCGTGGAAGTCTCGCCGGGGCTGCCCGCTGGGGTCGAAGCTGGGGGGCTGCAGTCTGTCGTCTAGGGTGCGTGCTGCCTCAAACACAGGCACAGGGTCTGCAGAGAGAGCGGGGGGAGGAGCACAGGGGTGGTGAGGGCCCTGTTGGGGTGGGGACGCCCAGGCAGGGCCGTGGGGCCTGGCAGGTCCCTCCGGGGGTCTCCTGCCTGGGAGTTGCCCTGATGGCTTGGGGCACCAACAGGAACTTCTGCTTGAGGGGGAAGCAGCCTCTCCAGGCACCTGAACAGGGGCATGTGTGCCTTCCCCCTGGGTGGGGAGTCCCGCCCAGCTAGGAATAATAATGATCCTGTCACAATTTCATCATCTTTTTGTGCCTGTGATGCCCTCAGTGGCAGCCCACGCAGTGTCCAGCCACGGGGAGCACAGCGGAGCAAGGAGCCAGGCTGCCGTGCTCAGGAAGCTCCCACTCAGGCTGGGCCTCCCACATGCTGCCCAGACAGGGATTGAGCACAGCAGGGATATTCAGTGCTATGGGCTGAAGTGGGACCCCCAAAAGGATATGTTGAGGTATGTTGAGGTCCCAACTCCCAGCACCTCAGAATGTGACCTTATTTGGCAATAACGTTGTTGAGGATGAAATTAGTTAAGATGAGGTCATACTGGAGGCGGGGGCCATAACGCAGCCTGACTGGTGTCCTACGAGGAGGGGAGAGACAGCACACGACAGAGAAGATAGTTGTGTGCCAGCAAAGTCCGGGGACGCCAGACGGCCAGCCACCACCAGAAGCCGGGTTTCCAGAGGGGATTTCGGACTTCTAGCTTCCAGAACGGGGAAAGAATACATTTCTGTTATTTTAAGCCATCCAGTTTGTAGCGCTGTGTCACAATGCAGACCTTTGTCCATAGGGTGGCTCCAGGGGCTGATTTTAGCTCAAGGATGCCCCCAAGGCTGTGCCCAGCCTTCCTTAGACTGCCCAGGAGTGCATGCTCCCCCCCCTCCCCAGACTTTCCAGGCTGCCTCCTCCCCCGGGGTCACACTTGCATTGAGTCTCCCAGTTCCCTCCTCATCTCATTTCCTCAAAAACCTTGCATGGATATAATCCCACCTTAGTGCCTGCTTCTCAGTGGACCTGGGCGAACACCCTGTCTCTTGTGCATCATCAATTAAATAATGGCTTTTCTGGGGATGCAACCCACACCTGGAGGTAAGATGCCTCCCAAGTTCCCAATCACTATAAGGTGAGAAACGTGCAGGCCCTGCTGCTTGGAATTTTGTTCCCTCTCCCACCTCTTCCTTCAGACCTAGAGCCCAGCACCATTTCTTCCAGGAAGCTTTCCCAGCTCCCCATCTAGGGCAGGTAGTAATAGCATCTGATAATTCCAGAGGCTGCTATGGCATTTTCCAGGTGACAAAGCCGGTTGGCAGGAATGGGTATCCCCTGGAGGTCAGCTCGGGTCACTCATGTTCACAGATGAGGAGAAAGAGGCTCAGAGAAGTCAGGTGACTTGCTGAAGGGTGGAACTGAGACTCAAGTCTGGGTCCCTTTCTCTGACACCACAAGGTCTCCCTGTCTCCTTGTCCCAGACCAAGGGGCCTGTGGTCCGGTTCACAGCTCTTTCCAACACACTGGGGCCACCTCCCCTCTTCCTAGTGCCTCTCTGGGGGCCTCCTGCCAGCATCTGATTGGCACTGTTCTCCGCTGGACTCTGGAGTGAGACATCCATTAGACATGGTCTAATCCATACTCACTTCTCAGGATGGCTGTGTGACCTTGGCATCACCTTGTGCCTCACCATAAAAGTACTGACCTAATGGGGCTATGAAAAGGACCCACATAAAGTCCTCAGTATGGCCTGTGGTAAGCTAGAATAAACAGGAACCCTGATTATCCCTGCCCTACTGAGCTGCAGTCACAAAAGCGTTCTGCTCTTGGTTCCCCAATGCACCTTCCCACCTCCCAGCCTTTGTACAGGCAGGAGCTTCTGCCTGGAACACCTTCCCTCCCCCACCCCTTTCAGCTAGTTGTGCTTCCTTGTCTTCCACACAAATGACACTTCTTTCAAGAAGCCTTCCTTGATGAGTCAGCCCTCCTGAGAGAAGCTCTCCCAGCTGCCTGCATGTTCCCTCCACAGCATCCTTCACAGTTACAGCTGGCATTTACTTGCAAGGCTATCTAATTAATATCCCATGGAAATGCAAACTTCACAGTGAGAGTCCGGATTGTATCTGGGTTTGCTCCCCGCTGGACCCCTTGTGCCTGGCGTGAAGTTTGACACATGGTCCAATCCAATAAATATTTGCTGATGGAAGAAACTGGGTGGGGCCTGTCTGTGGGACCTTCAGGTCCAGCCGGAACAAGGACGCCTCTCGGTTTCCTTCTCTTCTCCTGCCTGTTTGTTTAGGTGGCAGGAAGCTCGGACAATGGGTGTCTGTGTGGAGGTAAGCAGGTGTGCCCGAGCGCTGTGGCGTCTTTTCTCTGTCAGCAGCCCCCCCACGCCCCGTCATTAGGCAAGGCCCGCTCAGCGGGGTGTGCCATTATGTCTCCCCGGGCTGATGTAATTATACATTGACATAATTAACCCAGCAAGCGCATTAGGCAGGCCAGCTAAAAATTCATCTATAATTATTTGTTGTGTGCATGCTAATGAGTCCATCTGCACTGCCTTTGTACAACACGAACAAATTAATTTACAAGTCTGGATTTTTTAATAAGTTCAAGGAAACGCTTCCTATTGTGTCCTGGTTTTCTAGAAAGGAATAAAAAAGGCAACAAGCGCTCACCAGGGTGAGGGAAGTTAGATAAACAGGAGAGGGTGTAGCTCCGACTGGGCTGCCGAGGGCCACGGAGGGCTTGCTCTGGTTCCAGGGAGGTGGAAGAGATCGGGTTCGGGAGCCAGGCTGGCCACGAGCCCATCCTAGGCAAAGGATCACCCCCAGGTGATGAAGGATGTCACTCGCGCCGTCCTAGATGTTGGGTATTGACATTTCGTTTAGCTTGGAGGTCCCGCGTGCTGCGTTCTAGGGAAGCCAGTCTCCCCCAGGGGGCTCCCAGCGGGGCTGGAGGGAGTGGGCTGGGCGAACCCTCGGTACAGGTTCAGGGGGTTTTGGCTTTGTTTGCGGTGCGGGGTAGAAGACAGCGGTGAAGCGCACAGGCTCTCAAGTCCAGCTCCGAGTCCAGATCCCAAGGGACCCTCAGGCTCAGTTTCCCCACATTTATAAAATGGGAAAAATATAAATTCCCCGCTCCCAAGACTTATTATTAGACAGATTAAAAACAATACTGAAAGAGGTAGTAAGATTTAGGGGTTGCTGGCATAGCACAGATGCATGGCCCGTTATCAGTTCTGATTCCAATGAGCTGTGTGACCTTTGGACAGTTAGTTAACCTCTCAGAACCTCTGCCTCTCCATCTGTAAAATGGGGCCACATGTGCAGGTGAGGGTGAGGCCTGGGGGAGTGAATGCTTGTGGAGATTTGCACAGCACTCGGAGCATAGTAGGACTTGATAAGTGTTGGCTGCTGCTATTCCCCCGAGGAGACAGCATGCCTGGTCTTGCACATTGCAGGAGCCAGCTGTCCGAATGGTCACGCTCCGCGGAGTCTTGGGATGGGGTTTGGCCTCCCATGTTCTCATCAGTCTGGGGAGACTCAGAATCCAATAATCCAGGCAGGAAGGCTCCAACTGGCAAGGTAACTGGAGGTCCTCGAGTGTCCCTGCTGCTTCTTAAGTGGGGGGCACATCAGAGTTCCAGGGAGAACTTGTCAAACATACAAATTCCTGGGCTTCACTCCCAAAGATTCTTATGCAGATGGTCTGTGCCTCAGTTCCCATTCTCTAGGGAAGCAGGTGGGGATTCCCCATGGCATGCTATTTGAACTTCTCCCCCTTCCTCCCAAGGCCCTGACTCCCCCTAGTGGGCTGGAGTGGATGTGTAACTGCTGCCACCCAGTTTTGATTCCCTCTGGGTAAAGGGTCTGACTGAGCTCCTAATGGGGCTGCCAATCAAGATGCCCCACCTCCCCCTGGCCAAGGGGCATCACTTGACTCAGACTGGCCAATCAGAGCTCTGTCCTGGGAATGTGAACCATGAGGGGTCATCACAGTCCCTGTCCAGCTACTGGCTGGCTCTGGTCCTGTCTGAGCCCAGTGGTCTCACCATTTCCCCCCACCCTTGACCTTGTAATAAGTTTCTTTTCTACTTAATAATTCTCCCAGAGTTGGCTTCTGTCATATGACACTAAAGAACCCCAACTGATAGCCAAGGTGAACTGATATGACAAAAGGAGACCCAGGAAATGGCTGGTCTGATAGGTTCATTTCAAGACTGAGTAAAAATTGGGCCAAATACTAAAGGGATTGAGGGGTGAATGCCTAGAAGACACCTCAATTAGTTGAGGTGGCTTGTGAGGCTCAGCAGGCTGGGCACACCTGGGGCTCTCCAGGACAACATCACAGGTTTGGGGGACGAAGGTAACCCACAGGGCTTATTCTGGGTTGACTCACGAAGCCACCAGGAACGGCCAGGCAGACCCCTGCACTCAGCCTTGAGGAAGGAAGAGGAGGAAAGAGCCAAAAAGCATCTGTTTGGTTTGCTTGTACACAGCAGGCACTTAATAAATGTCTGTTAATAACTGAAGCAATGAGAGGTACGTTCATAGAACAGGGGCCCTTCTGAGATTGAAAAGCAGAAAGCTTGCCTTGAGTAGAAGTTTGATTAAACATGAGCAGGAAGAAGGAGGGGAGGTCAGAGCAGGGGCTCCAGGGCGGAGAGCTGGGTTTGAATCCCACCTCTACCACTGACCAGCTGAGGGGTCTTCAGTTTATCCCCTCTGTACAATGGGGATGACAACACCCTCAATCAAGGTCATTGTGAGGACTCGGTGAGATCAGGCTTGTATTGCAGTCCAGAATACAGTAAGCGCTCACTAAAGGGCGATGGGATTATTCTCAAGGAGGCCTGAGGGGACCATCTGTCATGGCTCAGCTCCGCTGGTAGCACTGCCCCGCTTTTCTCTTGGGCTGGTCTCAGAAATGGCTGAGTGTCGGGGTGGGACAAAGCATCGGACAACAGCCTCTCGGCGGACTGACCCAGACCTCGGCAGCAGGGGCCCTGCACCAGAACCCCAGAAACTGCCTCTAGGGTCCCCAGAGCTCCAAAGAATAAGGCAAAGATACCAGGCCCTGGATTTTATTCGTGCCTGGGCCAGTCTGGGTGACTTAGGGAAGAAATGAGAGTGGGGAGGACTTCACTGTGGGTGTTCAGGGAGTGGATTTCAGTAGAAAAGAAAAGGGAAGGGTGTCTTGGGGGCAGGGACAGCCTAAGCAAAGGCAAGGAGACATGAAAGTTCAGGTAATAGTAATATTAACACTAATATAACCATCAGGGCCTGCTATATACAGTTGGGCAGGTTGTGCACAGCACAAGGGCATTCAAATTGTAGACAATGCAGATTTTCATATTGGTACCAAAATCTTCAGGGAGAGGCAGTGATATGGCCTGAAGAGGGGGACTTGCTCTAACTGGTACCAAGGTGCCTGGTGCCTTATGGGTTCAGGGCAGCACCTCCGGCACCATAACCACAGGCACAGCTGCTCTGTGCCTGGCCCCGTGCAGGGGACTTCTCAGGCCTTCTCTCTGTCCTCATGACAGCCCAGGAAGATGGATGCTGTTATTACCCTTCATTTCCCAGATGAGGAAATGAAGGCCTGGAGAGGGGATGCCATGTGCCCAAGAAGACCCATCTCAGACATGGCACAGGTGGGATTCGAATCCAGGGCCGCAAGACTGCAGTGGGCAGGTTTCCTACCATTAGACCAGAAGCCCAAGACTGAAGGTTCTGTTCTTGGCCTTGCTGCTGGCTTGCCGTGTCTCCTTGAACATGCTGGACCTCTCTGGGCTGCCCCGCCCAGATTCCTTTGACAAGAATATCCCAGGCACACACTCAGCATTGGACACCATCAGGTAGGGGCTGGGTCCTGCGAGGTGAGCACTTTTGGCCCCAGGCCTGCCCCTAGGAGCTGGGATGTGATTATTAAACACCTTCACAGCTGAGCTGGATGCATGAGGCAGGGACCCCGCAAACCCTCCAAAGTCCCAAAGCCACTCTCGTGGGGAGGCCGAGGGTCAAATCCTGGCTGTGACACTCTCAGGGGAAGTCATTTAGGCTCTTGGGCCTCAGTTTCCCCATTAGCAAATGGGGATAATTACAGAACCTACTGCTTGGGGTTGGTCGTGGATTACACAAGCCCAGTGAGCCCTGTCTAGCAGATTCTGGGTGCAGCTCTCTTCCTGCCCTTGGGGGCCGTGAAGTGGGCTCAGCCCTCCCTTCAAGGGAGAACGGCTGTGAGGGGTTAGCGGCGGGGCGACTGCAGAACCCTCGGATCCGCCGCAGCATCCACTCGGCGCTCATGCCACCAACACGGGGGCTGTCCCCAGCGGCTGACTCAGCACAAGGTGGGGTGGGGTCGGGGAACAGAGCTGAGCAGGAAAGCCTTGCTGGGGGCTCCGTGCCGCCTGGCCAAGAGTTTCTCAGAGTTGAGCTGCAGTCCAGGCGCCTCCTCTCCAACCTCCTGCCTTCCCTCTCTCCCTTCACAGAGTCAGACCTGCACCTCAGGCTGAGGGAACCCCGCCTCCTCCTGCTCCCTCCCCCTTTATCCTTCCCAGGCGGCCCCTCTGGTAAATGTCTTGCACATCTGATACAACCTTGGCATCTGTTTCCAGAGGACCCAAACTTACACGCAACTTCTCCATCGCCTCTTAGAGCCTCAGTCTTCCCATTTATAAAATGGGGATAAACGCAGCTGCTAGAACGCAGAGGGTCTGAAGCCGTGAAGCCCAAGCGATGAGCCTGAAGTGGGTGGAGCGTGCCTGGCAGCGCAGGAGACCAAACGCCCGCCTGCTTTGCTCAGCCCAGGAGGGATGCCAGCCCTGTCCTCGTGCGCCGACACCCCAGAGGGGAGGGGGATGCTGCCCATTCTCAAGTGTGCTGGGGGCAGCCAGGGAGAGTGTTGCTATCGACACATATTCCAGGGGATCCAGCCCCTGGTGGCGGAGATGGGAGTCAGGGAAGACCGGTCTGAGAGAGTGACTTGGAAGCTGAGACCTGGGGGTGCTGCTGGGGAGCAGGGAGGGTCTGCAGGGAACAGACTCCTGGCAGAGGGATCACCCTGTTCAAAGGGCAGGTGGCAGGCAGCCGAGGAACCGGCCCCTGGCCTTGGTGGCTGGAGAGGGGTGTTGAGGGGCGTGGATGGGCAGACGGGCAGACCCCAAAGCACCTTCTTGGTTAGTGTTGATGAGGGTGGGATTCACCGGAAGGGCTGCAGGAAGTGAAGGGGGCAAAAGTTTGTCCAAGCTGCCGTGTGAAGAATGGACTGTAGGGGGAGCCAGAGGGGAGGCGCCTACAAGTGTCCAGGGGTGCGGATCGCCAGGTAGAGAGGTGGACTGAAGTAAAGGCAGGGAGAGGGGCTGAGGAGAAAACGGGGAGGGCGTGCGTGGGTGTGGAAAGGTGCTAATGGAGGCCGGGTGGTGGTCAGGGAAGGCCTCTCTGAGGAGATGACATTTGAACTGGGAGGCCTGAAGGAAGTGAGGGAGCCAGCAGGGGATAAGGTGGAATGTTCTAGACACAGGAAATATCAGGTGAAACGGTCCACATCAGACCAAGGAAGGCGGCCGACCCGCCTACTCCATCCCCCACAAGCACGACCTCACTGGCCCTTCATGGCCTCTGACTGCTGGACAGATGAGGCCGCAGGGCTCCCAGAGGCGGGCGAGGCCCTGCGCCATGCTCTCTGCCCCTCCCTGGGCCGAGGGTGGCGCCTGGGCTCAGGGTGGGCTCTGACCCTCAGAATACGAGTTTCTGGTCCTCACCCTCCAAACTCCAGTAACCTGGGGCAGACGGGGTGTCCCCACCTGCGAGGCTGGGGCCCGGCACAGGCAGGATCCCAGCCCAGCACAGTGTGCAACCGAGAGCTCGAGGGAACTCACCCTTCTTGACCATCCGCAGCGAGCCTGTCCCTCTGTGTATAGCCGCATGGCACCGAATGAGCAAACCACCCCGAGGGTAGCTGCTGCTATTATTCCCGCCTCCCAGAGGAGGAAACTGAGTCCCAGCAAAGGGAAGCTGCCTGCTCAAGGTCACCAAGCTTGGAAAGGGCAGAGCCAAGTTTCAAACCCAGACCTTTCACCTAAGCCAGGGAGGCCCAAACGCCAGGTCCTGGGATGCTAACTTCACAACTTCTGCTGCATCCACATGCCACCGAAAGAGTACCCATTTGATATCTGTCTTTATGTGACTCAAAATGTTTTTCTTACTTACGTATATTTTAAAAGAAAAAATTGTTTCACTATTGTACATAGAAAATTGGGTTCCAGTGTCATAAATAGAAAGTACTTTAACCATAAGTTAAACACAAAGAAAAGAACAAAACAGAAAACCAATGCTATTAAGTTCTAGTTAGCAAAACCACAATGAAAGGCTATTACTAATAAAATGGAAAACAGTAAGCGCTGACGAGGATGCGGAAAAATAGGATCCCCCTTACGGTGTTGGTGGGGATGTAAAATGGTGCATGCAGCCACTGTGGAACACAGTTTGGCAGTTCCTCAAAAAGTTAAATAGAACTACCATACGACCCAGCAATCCCACTTCTAGGTATTTACCCCAAAGAACTGAAAGCAAGGACTCAGATACTTGCACACCAGTGTTCACCGCAGAACAATTCACGGTAGCCAAAAGGTAGAAGCAACCCAAGTGTCCATGAGCAGATGAAAGGATGATCAATGTGGTATATCCATTTCATGGAATATTACTCAGCCTTAAAAAGGGAATGAAGTTCTGCTACCACATGGATGACCCTGAAGACATCATATTACGTGAAATAAGCCAGATACAAAGCGACAGACATTTTATGATCCCACTTATAAGAAATAGCTAGAATAGGCAAAAGGACAGAGACAGAAAGTAAGTACAGGTTATCAGGAGCAGCAGGTGGGGAGAATGGGGAGTTATTCCATAATGGGTGCAGGTTTCTGTTTGGGGTGATGGAAGGTTCTGGTAATGGGTGGTGGTGATTAAGCCCACTGAATGGTAAGCTTGGGAGTGGTTGAGATGGGAAAGTTTATGTTGTTCATATGTTTCTACAACTTTAAAAAATGAGAGGGGGCGGATGTGGCTCAAATGGTTGGGAGTCCGTCTGCCATATGGAGGGACCCGGGTTCGATCCCCGGGACCTCCTGGTAAAATAAAAAAAAAAAAAAAAAAAAAAAAAAGAGCAACCACAGAAACAATGACAATTAAATGCAATACATGATCCTGGGCTGGATCTAATAATGGAGAAGAAAATCCCCCAAAGAACAATACTGGGACAATTGCAAAAATTCAATACACACTGAAATTTTTTTATATCAATGTTCAAGTTCTTGAACTTGATAACTACACTTAAGGTAGTTACATAAGTGAATATCCTCATTCTTGGGAAATGTACATGGAAATATCGTGTGTTCAAGGGAGTATGCTATATATGACCTACTCTCAAATGGTTAGAAAACTGATAGACTGAAAGACAGATGGATATAGACAGATGGATAGATAGCTGATAGAATGATACACTAAATGGGGCAATCTGTTAAAATTGGTGGATCTGGTTATCTCTGATGAGGGTAGGTTGGAGTTCTCTATGGGTTTTATATTATTTTTGCAATTGTGCTGTTTGAGATTATTTCTCTAGCAGGGAGATGTTCAAGGGTCACAGTGGTGTTTAAGACACTCCAGCACCTCACTGAGACATTTTCTGGAAGAAATCAGAAAGACAACGTCTGTCAAGCAACGTGCTCAAAGTTTCAGTGCTGTGTCCAGGGACATCTGAGTCGCTCCCGTGCCAGGAAACCAACTTGGAGAAATGCTGGCCGCCGCCAAGCCCTCGGCCTCCAAAATGACCCGCACCTGCCTCTAGCATCTGTCAAACCTCCTATCCTGGCATCAGCAGCGGTGAAGGGCCGTTCCCATGACTCTTCAGCCTGAAGCAGGGAGCCCAGGTCTGTGCCCGGCTCAGCGCTTCCACCCAAAGCCTTTCAGCTGGGCTGCCCGCTCCCCCGCCCAGAGACATGAGCTTCACTTTCTTTTCCTCTCTTCACTCCTGTGACACCCAGTCGATATACTAACAAGGGCAGCGGCAGCGGGAATCAAATGGCCTTAGATCCATCTTGAATAATAATAATAATAATAAAAAAACAGGAGAACCAAATCAGAAGCATTTTAATACAACAAATCCTTTTGATTAGTTGTGCACATGGGCAGACACGGGAGATCAAATAGGAACCGTCCGAGGTGGCAGGTCCTGGTGGGCTTGCGGGGAGGGGAGAATATCATCGGGAAATGGAACCGCCTTTATCTTACGGCCATCGACCTGTTCTTTATGCATAAAGCGCTTAATAAAATGACTAATTCATTTTGGTTACACTGGACCTGAACCTCCAGAGAATACTGCTGAAGGAGTTATAGTATTTTAGTACCGCACCCGGGGGTGGGGGGAGATGGGGAAAGCATCATCTATCCCACCTTCCGCCACTAGCTGATGCTGTTGTTGTTGTTGGTTTTTTTGTTTTCTTTTTCCTTTTTTAGGCCTCTATGGGCTTGGGGGGGAGCGTGGGGTTGGGGAATCTAGGAAAAGCTGCCTCTATCCTCCCACTTTGCCTATCTGAAGGAAAGTGGCATTCGGAGCTTTTTTAGGAAAGCTGGAGCCGGAAAGCCTGTCCGAGAGGCTGTTTAGAAACACATATATGCAGAAGTATGCGTACACCCCTCCAAAATATCCCTGAGACAGAAGCCTTCTCCCATCTGGGCCCCAGCTCCGGGCGCCTGCGTGGGTGGGAGGCTCAGGCTACTGACGGTGGCAGCAAGACTAACTCTGATCCTTTAATCTTAACTTTTCAATAGCAGATGGGGTGCGGCGCTCTCAGACACAGCCATCAGCCACGTGCCCGCCCACCCCTCTCTTCCCTCCGTGGCCAGGGCCGGTTGATTTGGGTGGGGTGGGGGACACAGGGGCTGGGCGTGAGGGTCTTCTGTCTTGGCCCTGGTGCTGATAGCAACAGTAGCAATGATAATGACAGCAGTCGCCTAATAATACCGAGATTAGCCACGTTCCAGACACTTGGGGAATCACCTTGCCTGATTCTCCCTCCCAGCAATACTGGGAGGTGGGCAAGCTTTTTTAGAGGAGGAAATAGAAGCACAGAGAGGTGGAGCCAGTTTCTCAAGGCCACCCAGCCAGGGAGTAGGTAGCATCCATTATAACAATAAAGTTCCCAGATACTGAGCTAGACAGAAAGTTCCACTAGGGCAGAGGTGGTGTCTGTTTTCAGCAGCATTGTGTCCCGGGGTTGTGTCTTGGTTTTTTGTCACCATTGTGCCTGGCAAACAGTAAGTGCTCAATACTTGTTGAGTGGACTGCATGGGGCAGCTCCTCTGGGCCAGGCATCATGTTAAGTGTTCTCCATTTGCTCATGGAAACTGCTGAATGGCCCTATACTTAGGTGAGATTATTATCCACATTTTACATGTGGCGAAACCAAGGTTCAGAGAGCTCCACTGCGACAAAGGAAGCAAAACGGCAGAACTGGGCTGGCCCAGCTCCGTAGCAGGGCCCGTCGGCCTGGAGCCCAGCTTCTCCTTCTTCCACCCCCAGGGCGCCTCCCGGCACTGTGCTGTCCTCCCAAGGCTGGACCTGTGTGATGGTTTCCTTCAACCAAAGTATCCACCCCAAATTCCAGTCCTTTGGAGGCTCAGGCCAGTATGACCAGGAGTTCCTGGCTTAGCGAGGCGCTCACTTGTTACTCCTCTGAGTAACATCTGCATTTCAGCAACCGGCAGCAAACACCCTTTAACTGTTTATCACTTTTTTTTTTTTAGCTCAGATCTCGAACAGTCTTGTCCAACCTTGTTGGATTTTTAAATTAATCCTGTATCCAGTCTGGGGTCTGGATTCGGGCTCCATCATTTCTCTGCTGTGTGACCTTGGGTAAGTGGCTTGACTTCTCTGAACCTGCATTTCCTCAGCTCACGGCACCTACCTCCCAGGGGGTGTGGGAATCAGAGGTCTCGTATCTGTGAGGGCCCAAGTGCAATGCCTGGCACTGGAAGCACCCAGGAAATGGCCCCCATGAGGATGGCAGCTCATCCTTTAAAGCCAAATTCAAACCCTGCCCTCTCCAAAGAGCCTTCTCTGAGGCCCATGGCTGACCTTCTTTGGAGCCGTCCTGCTGCTTCCTGTTCTGTTTGCCCTTCTTTGGGTCATCTCGCCCCTGCTGGACTGGGCAGTGCCGGGGGCAGGGTCAGACTCAAACTTGAGTTCCCACGGGACTTGGCCCATGGTAGGTGCTCAGAGTGCAAGCCTTAAACGGTCACAGTTGGAATGCCTGTCCTCCCTTCGGAAAGGAAATAGCCACCCGATGATCACCTAGTGGGTCCCAGTAGCATGCCAGGCACTCTCCTGATTTAATCTTTGCTCCAAGCCTGAGCCACCAGGGGCAGCAAAATGTCGCCAGTAGCCACAGTGTGGCAGGAGATGGGCACACTGCTTCTACAGTTAACTGCCATCTTCAGGAAAACCAGACACTCTTAAGCCGCATTAGCTTTTCCTTTCTGTGGGTTAAATGCATTTTCATGTAACGCCCTGGTGTTTCCTCTGACTCCAAGTAGAGGCATATGCAGAAGGAGGGGGAGGAGAAGGCAAAGGGGGCAGGGAGGGAGCACAATTTCTAATTATACTAAAACCTCTATTTCCTACACCTATAAAGGTGCCGTGTCCTCTAGATGGCCCTAGAACAACTGGCTCATCATTTGGGACAAAAGTATTACTGCTTCCACCAACATGTATTACAGAAGGTTCAAATGTTTTATTTTTATTTTTATTAAGAGCACAAGAGTACTTGAACAAACCATAACTGTGAGGTGAGAAAGAGTTTTAAAATATGACTCATCGGTCGATACGAGGCCGCAGATGCCAAAAGGATTGATGATGATTCCCTTCTTTCTGCAAATATTTTCTGAATACCTGCTATGTGCTATATAGAAGAGATATTGTAAACAAAGTCAAGAAGGTAAAGACAAACTAGGGGAGAATATATGAAACATATTCACGAGGACAAAGGTTAACATCCCTAATATACAAAGAGCATTTGCAAATCAAAAAGAAAATGGTCCATTTTGATGGAAAAATAGGCTAAGGATACAAACCAGTGATTTACAAAAGAATAAATATGAATGATTCATAACAGATGCAAAGATATTTAGTGTAACTAGTAAATAAAGGATGCCAAATCAACAAGGAGAAAAATAATCTTATTCTTTCTGAGCATTGATTCTGGGTTTGTGGGCCATACATGGGTACAAGATATTTTCCTTTCCAAGTTATCCACCTTGTCCTCAGAGCTGTAGCACCGCACCAATAAGCTGTGCATACTTGAACGCCCTAAATATTCAATGTCGGAGAAGGGATTCAGTCAAGTACAATCAAGGCATACAACAGACCATGACACTCAACAAACCAAAGTTACTCAGGATTTGTAACCACACAGGGAAACACAGCAAGATGAGTGAAAGGAAGCAGGATTCAAGCCAGTATATGCAGAACGAACAACTAACTATTCTGAAAATGTACAAAAGGGAAAGATAAGAAAGAGAAACAACAAAAATGTTAACAATGCTTTTCTAGTAGGCAGTTTTTCCTCCTTCTTTCTACTTTTCTGTAATTTCCAAAATTTCGGCAGTGTGTATATTCTCCTTTTGTAATGGGGGAGAAAAATTTACAGACCTTAAACATTGTAAGACACTTTCCTATTCCACAGAGTCAGCCACCCTGTTGCCTAAGCCACTCACCTCCTGTTCTTGGCAGTTGGCGGCACCTTGCACATTCACCATCAGCACTCTGCACAATCAACTTCAGACCCCCGAGATGCACGTAGCCCTCACGCCCCGAAGCCAGTTGGCAACGGGCTGCTGCTGCTTAAACCCCGCTAAATGAGCTCATGAACCACGTATTGAACCCTTGTGTTGGCCAATGAGTAGGTTCTATTATTATATCTCTCCTAAAGACACAGAAACTGGAGCTCAGAGAGGTTAAGACCCCTGTCCTAGGTCACCCAGCAGCTCAACAGCATCAAGCCAAAAGTCCTACGCAGTTGTGCCCAATGCTGCAGCCAAGCACCTAACCACTCAGCAGCCCAGCCTCATCTCCCAAAAGAAGGAGCAGGGAGAGAGATGCCTGCCAAGAGCTCAATCTCCAGCAGTGTGGGATTCTTAAAAACCAAAGTAAAGCAGAAAAAAACAAGTGGGGCCACTCACCTCTGCACTTTTCCTCAGCAAGGCTCATCTGCCCGCCCTCTACTCTTTCCTTGTTTGGTTTTGTTTTTCCATTTTTCCTTCTTCACTCATCATTTGTTAACTACAAGTTAGCTTTCTGAAGCTTGGGTTGGTACCCAGTGACTTGACAAGCGTGATAAAGAAATCAGCCGTCACCAATACAGAAGTCAGAGAGGTTTAAATCAAATCATCGTCGACAACAATGACATTAATTATGCTTTTAACACGTTTTACTGCTTTTTTTCTCACTTCACGCCACATCTGTGTGAACAATATCCAAAAGATTTACGGTTTTCTTTCGTAATTACAGACATACAGGCTGCACACTTATCAAAATACTTGCTGAGCAATCATGCTATATCGCATTCTCCGCCAAAGATTTGTGTTGGCAGCAGTCATTCAAAACAAAAATGTTGAATCAGGACTTGTGTGGCTTCGGGGGTGGGGGTAGGGGGGCAGTATTCCAACAAATAATTTGCCTGTTAAGAAATAAAAAAACAGGAACGTGCACATCCCAGCAAAATTTTCAGGAGTATTATTTTTATGGAAGGGGATGGAGTGGAGATTGGGGCGGGGGAGATGGTGAACAGGGAAGCTCAGAGTACCAAAAACACATCTGACATTTGGTTCTTGCATCTGAGGATAAAATTTAATGAGAACAAAAATATGTCTTCCTAATTCCCCTAAGAAATCATTAAAACATTTTGTTATTCTTAAATGTCTCAAAAATGAATTAGTGGCCCTAAAGGGGCTGTTCGTATGGTACGTCTCCATCAGTTAAGGCAACTCGTTCTCTGACTCGGTGACAGCTGGGGATGACTGTGTCCCCCCCCCCCGCCCCCTCCATTTCTGGGGAGGAGAGTCGGGAAATCAGGCGTGAGGAGTCAGCACCAGGTTTGGAATGACCTCCGTGTTCTCAGGCTCTGAGGAGAGCGGTGGGAGGGCATTGCAGACCTTCCGGAAAGCCCCGTGCCAATCTTGGGAGCTATAACGACCCCCTTGGCTAGTGCTGTTGTCCCAGCCCTGTAATTGTCTACAAAAAGGTGAGGGTTACAGAGTGAGCCTCAGAAAGGATGCTCCTTTCCCAAACAGGGGCCGTAAGCCCCTCCTCACCGTTTTCCATCTGTCACCACCCCCATCCCCCAAGCATTAGCCTTGTTGGTACTCCCCTGGGTTTGCAATGGTAAATTATTTGAGTGATGGTCTGGTCACCTCTGCCATCAGAATGCAAGCTCCAGGAGGGCTGGGACCATGCCTGCATCTGTGGGCTCGAAGTTACGTTCCCAGTATCTAGCGAGTGCCTAGCACACAGCAGGAGCTCAATAAATGCCACCTGAATAAAAAAATGTGATGAGCAGAGGGCTCTAGTTGAAGAAGTACCTCTTTGCTCAAATAACCCTGTTCTTCTTTCTTCTTCCAGTCTTATTTCTAGTTCATCTAACAAAGAGTTACTAGGTGCCTTCAGTATAAATGGTTTGCAGACTCAGTCCTGGCTTGGAGCTCTTCACTTCCCGGGGAAGCAGACACATGCACGACAACGATGAGAGCAGCTAAGGCTTAGAAGGCATCTAACTGTGCTTAATATGTTACGCTGCTTTTGCTCCTTGAAGACTTCCAAGAAAGCCCACAAGGCAGGTTCTAATATAGTTCCCATTTTATAGAGGAGGAGACTGAGGCCCAAGGAGGCGAAACCGTTCACCCGCGGTCACCGAGTGAGTGGGTGTTTTCCTGGTCTCACTCCAGAGAGGAAGCGCAGGCCCCTCTCACTGCTGCCCCCTGCTGCTACATGCGAGGTACTCCAGGCCCGCAGAGGTGCCAGGCCTAGGACCCCTGGGAGCCCTCTCTGGGGTCCAGATTGGGTCACCCTCCAAGGTCGCTGGTCCCTGAGACTGTGGGATGCAAAGGATTGAAACAGGTGGGAAATGAGGCGCATTTTTTTTCCTAATGGAATTCACAGACTCCTCTGAGGAGAGGGGTGACATTATAAGCAAAAAGATCCGCCTGGAGGTGCAAGGGATGGCGCGACTGCCTCTCAGCTCTGCGCGTGGCCTGGTCCTGGGCTGCAGACATGGAGCCCGACAGGGCCTCACACCGTGGGGCACGTCACTGCGTGGGGCACAGGGCCCAGTGGGCCCTGCCACCTGGTTCCAGCCACACTGCTGCTGCTGAAGCGTTTATCATGGAGCTGCCATGCTCGAGTGCGGGACAGGGACGTCACCCGAGGCGCGTGGCCCGGCTGACACCTTGATCTGTCCCCTCTGGCCTCCGGAGCCCTCAGTGCAGACATTTCTGTTGTTGTCAGCCACCCTACCTTGTCTCTGCCAGCTTCTGGTGGCCCCAGGTGTCCTTGCTTGTGGCTGCAGCCCTCCAATCTCTTCCTCATGCCTTCCGTGTGTCCGTCTGTGTCCCCCCTCTTCTTGTAAGGACCCCAGGCACTGGCTGTAGGGCCCACTCTAAATCCAGTAGGACCTCACCTTGAGATCCTCAACTAATTACTTCTGCACAGACCCGATTTCCAAATCAGGTCACATCCTGAGGTTCAGGGTGGATGTGATTTGGGGGGACACTTTTCAATCCAGTATAGTTGCCCAAGACAAAGAAGGGAATTTCCTGTTCCAAATACAAAGCTCCCACGAGTGATCTGGACATCAGTTGCAATCACTCCGTGCTCCCCATGGCTTGGAGCAGCTGCGTGGCTCGGGCTGGGGTCTCACGTTCCTCTTCATGGATCCCCAGCCCCTCCACCCCTGAGAGGAGTGGTTCCAGCGACCGCGTGGAGGGTTCCGGGGAAAGGATTGGGGGGCGGGGTTTCCTTTCAGCTCCCCCATTATTAAGCCTTTCCACCTTTCTGGACTCCTGTTTCTGGGTCAATAAAGTGAGAAGTTGGCAGGGGTCGGGCCATTTTTTTTTTCAAGTAAACTATTTACAGAAGTGTGACATGCGTCAATATCCTAGGTATACAGGTGAATTTTCTCAAACTTATCACACCTATGGGACCCACACTTGGATCAAGAAACGGCATTCCCAGCTCCCAGAGACCCTGTCCGGAACTGTTGCCCCTCTAAGGGAACCATCAGCCTGACTGCTAACAGCAAAGAGGCATTTTTAAAAATGGAGGCCAACAATTCATAGGACAGAAAATCCCCCATTTTAAAGAACAGTTAAGTAGCATTTGGTGCATTCACATGCTGTGCAACCACCATCTATATCTAGTTTCAAAACATTTTCATCACCCCAAATTAAACCCTGTTCCCATTCAACAGTCACTTCCCATTTCCCTCCCCTCCCCTCCCCTTCCCCAGCCTCCGACAACCACTGGTTTGCTTTCTCTCTCTATGGATTTACCTATTCTGGACGTTTCATAGCAATGGAACCATACAATATGTGGTCTTTTGTGACTTTTGCTTTCACTCAGCAACCTGTTTTCGAGGTTCATCCATGTTGCAACGTGTATCAGCACCTCGTTCCTTTTTTATGACTGAATATTACCTCCTTTATCCATTCATTGGTGGATGGGCATTTGGATCGTTTCCACATTTTGGTGATTATGAACTGCGCTGACGTTGATTTTCTATAAATGGAATCATACGGCATGTGCTCTTTTGTGTCTGGCTTTCACGTAACAAATATTTGAGGTCGGCTGTGCCATTTTGGGAACTGCCTGAGATCTTTCTTCCAACACTGCAGAGAGCAGAGAGCACCGATGCCCTGTCTTGAGTGGCAGTGGGGTTCTGGTGGGCAAGACGTCCGGCTCCCCAAGGAGGCCCAGGGGTGTCTCACCAGGAGTCCCCCAAAGTGGGCTGCATGGCTGATGCCAGAAGGTGGTGGGTGAAGGAGGGAGCTGAGTAGGGACAATCACGCTGGATTGTGTGTCAGCGCCCTATCCATGGAGGACCCAGCCTCACCCGGGAGTCCAGGCCTGTTCCCGGACCCCTTGCGAGGAGCCCCTGTGTAAGTGTCCTAACGGCAGTTTCCCCTCGTTAATTATTCAATTATGGAGCCCAAGCCTTTCTTACCTGGTGCTTCAATTAATTGCTTGTAAACACTCAGGAAAGCGGCCTCAGCCTCCTGACTTCTCTTACTAAGGGCCACCACCTTTGGAAACAACAAGAGAAAAGAGTCATGTGTTACCACGGCATTGAGGTCTGCAAGCACATTTGATCATTTTCCACATGTACAAAGGTAGGATGGAAGTGGAGGGTAGGAGGGGGTAGGCAGATGCAGGTTAAAAGTACAGGTTCTGGAATCAGAAAAGCCAGGCTCGAATCCCAGCTCTGCTGTGTCCCAGCTGTGTGACCTCGGGCAAGGTCCTGCCCCTCTCTGATCCTCAGTGTCCTCATTTATAAAATAGGGATAATATTAGAACCTGCCTCCTAGGCCTTTTGTGGGATTTAAAAGAAACTGTATGTTAAAAAAAAAAAAAAAGAAAGAAAAGAAACTGTACGTAAGCACCTAGCTCAGAGCCTGGCACACAGTAGATTAGTAACAGATGTTATTCTAATTGTTAGTACTGAAGGGCAACACTGGAGGTTCACAAATGATGTATTTGGGGAGGGGCGTGAGACACATTTGGGGAATATTTCTCGCTACTGAAAATTAAAGCTCTATAAGATATCAGCTTCAACAAATGTTGAAGCATACCAAAGGCACTTAATAAATGCTTCCTGGTTGAATGAATAAATGGACGACCAGATCGTGGCACGCTACATCCATGCAATCATTCCCTGGCCCTGTGAAGATGCCAGAGTGCCTGGATGGGTCTCTCTGGAAGGGCCCCGGGGCCTGGGATTTCAGGAGCTCGGCACCATTTACCCCTCTGTGCCTGACTATGGATTCCAGAGTTCTGTCCTCACAGCTGCCTTGAATATGAAAACTAATTCCAGGGAAGCGGCTGTGGCTCAATCAGTGGGGCTCCTGTTTACCATATGGGAGGCCCCGGGTTCGGTTCCCGGGGCCTCTTGGTGGGGGCGGGCCCGCCCACGCGGCGTGGTTGGCTGACCCAGCGAGCGCGGGCAGGAGGGGGGGGATGAATGAATAAATAAATAAAATCTTTGAAAAAAAAAAAAGAAAAAGAAAAAAGAAAACTAATTCCAGTTCTTCTAAGGCTGTGCATCCATTATGGCAGCCACCAGCCACATGTGGCTGTAGAGTTATGTGTGGCTACTGAGCTGGTCCCAATAGAGGTGGGCTGTGAGTGTATGACACACCCAGATTTTGAAGACTTAGTATGAAAAAAAGAATGTACATTTTCCATCCAATATTTTTAATAATAATTACATGCTGAAATGATATTTTAAATATACTGGGTTGAATAAAATATATTATTAAAATTCACTTTACCTATTTCTTTATAGTTTTTATAATATGGCTATCAGAACATTTAAATTTACACCTGTGGCTCACATTATATGTCTATTGGACTGCATGGCTTAAAGGTTTTACAAGGTCCATATAGAATTTTGTTATTTAAGAGAGATGGAGAGAAATGTATGGTGCTATTGAATACATGATTTTAAATAGGTCAGTTACAAAAGCTCTATTATTCTGAGAATGGTCCTTGGCATCTCACTTACCAGAGTGAATGACAGTCTCTCATCCAATCAACAAACATTTCCTGAGCACCTACTCCATGCCAGGAGATTTGGGCCGAGAACCCAGCAGTGAATAATGCAGACCCAAGCCCTACCCTTATCAGACGTGCAGTCCGACGGGGAGACTGACATTCAAGAGAGTCCCCAGATAATGCATTAATTATAGGTGTTAAATGCTTCAAAGTGAAAGACCGGGGGTGGGGGGCTTGAGAGAGTATATGTGGCTGACCTAGTTTGGGGGATGGAACATCAGGGACTGTCTCCCTGAGAAGGAGAAGATGGCAGGGGTCAGGGGAGGAACGTTCTAGAAACTAGGCAAAGGGAAAATCACCACACGTGGGCAGACTGTCATTCTTGCTGAGATGGACAGGACACAGTTCCTACTCTGGGACTCATGGTAGAGTGGGAAGCACAGCTATGCCCGTGAGGCACTGTGGCACAGGAGGAGGTGAGACAAACTCCGCGGGGTCTCCTGTGAGCAGTGTGAGGGGGCAATTAATTCACAGCTCAGGGGGCATCTCTGATGGGCTAACAATCATAATAATAAAGACGATGCTGAATGTTTACCATGAGCCAGATGCCCTCGCCATCCTCAGTCACCTCTCTCCATCCCCAGATAACTTGCCCAGGTCACTCCGTTAGTAAGGGGCAGAGCTGGGATTCACACCAGGTCAGGTCAGATATTGCTCTTCTGAATCCAGACACTGGCTCCTTTTTCCCTGGACAGAAAAACCACCCCAGCCGGTGGGGCCAGCCATCCGGCGCCCACATAGACCTGCTGACTCGCTAAGTCATCTAAGGCTGCACCAGCTTAGAGGCTGCGGCACTGCCGAACCGGCACGCAAGGAAGCCGGGAGAAACAAAAGCCACTCATCTCACGATTCCTAGATGGGAAATTGTTAAAGACCTGCCAGCAGCAAGTCCGAATGCCCCACTGTACATTCGTCCATGCTGAGCACAGGTGGTGGCTGGGGTTTGGGGAAAGGTGTAAGAACGTTCCAATAACTTCTAAAAAGGAACTCTGGGCAGGGTGGGGGTGAGTGCTAGAAGGCTCCTTTAGTGTTTCCCTGTCCCTGCTTTCCCATGACAGCACTTATCCATTTGTACTCGTGTATTTTTCTGTGTAACTGTCTGCTTATAAAGCCGTCTGCGCTCTAGAGCTGCACTGTCCAATCCGGTGTCCATAAGTGGCTACTGAGCGCTTAAAATGTGGCTTTTTCAAATTGGGATGGGCTATAAGTGAAAATATGAGATTGGGAAGACTCAGAATGAAAACAGGAATAAAAAATATCTCAATAATTTTTAAAAGTGTGGTTACATATTGATTACATGCTGAAATGATAACATTATGGAATATTGAGTTAAATAAAATATATTGTTAAAATTCACTGACCTGCTTCTTTTTACTTTTTTAAATGTGACTACTAGCAAACTTTAAATTCCATATGCGGCTTGCATTACATCTCTATTGGACAGCACTGCACAAGACCAAGGGTCAGCAGATTGTGGCCTGCAGGTCAAATCTGTCCCTCTAATTTCGTGTAGATAAAGTTTTATTAGCCCACCACCATGCTCATTCTTTTATGTATAGCTATGGCTGCTTCCATGCTGCAATGGCAGAATTGAGAAGTTGCAACAAAGACTGTATGGCCCGCAAAGCTGAAAGTATTTCCTATCTGGCCCTTTACAGAAAATGTTTGCTGATTTCTGTTTTAGAGGTTCAACTCGTGACTGGACGGTATTTTCAAACACAGAGATCAAAAATCATTCTGGAAAGGCACTTGGGTGGAATCAGTTCCTGTTTAGGACTTCCCATTGTGAATATAACTCTCAGGACAGGCCCCCTGGGGATGCCCTGCCTCATTCGATCTTGTTTTAGAGCAACGAGCCTGTCTCTGGAAGGCCAGGACCCTAAACTCCTGATGGCATCAGAGCCTGGCCCAAGGCTTGGCCCAATGTCCCTACGCGTCTCTGAGCCTCAGTTTGTTCATCCATCAAGAGGGAAGGAAAATCTCCATCTGACTCTCCAAGAAGCCACTGGAACAGAATGAGTTAACGCGTGGCAAAGAGACTCGAAGAAGTCAGTAAAAAGCTTTCTAATAAACCAGGCAATTCATCCTCTAATTACGCATGATGTCTTCTCCAGCCTCTGGAACTCTAATGCCCCTCTCTCAAACCTCCAGCACAGGTGAGCTCTGCCTAGATGAAAGCCCAGAAGCTGTGCCTGCACGCAGCAAGGCGGGAAGCGTGTCTAGAAACATGGACTTGGCTAGTGACAGGCAGATCTGTAAAGGCCATCTGGGGAAGGAGGAGGAGGCCAGCTAGAGACTCTTTCAAGAAGGTCACCATCAGAAATAGCTCGACGCCTGACGGCGCACACGGCATTTATGCCACCGCTGTAATATGGGGGACGAGGATGCACTTCGTCCCCCGAGTCTGAAAATAACAGGTGTAGAACCAGCCAAGCCAGATAAAGGCAAAAGCCTGTTCTGCCCTAGCCCCTCAGCTTTCTCCTGTCAGGTGGCTTAAAACGGCAAATACGGGGGTCCCCGAGGCTGATCTTCCACAAGCTGCCCGAGGTAACGGTGACAACATCCATCACCATCGAGAATTGCTCCATGCCAAGCTCCTGGGTAGAGCTTCTGGAAACTGAGAGCTCACTCAGTGTGAAGTGCTTAGTTTTCCAAATGCCCCAACAACTTGATGGCATGAGCACTATAATGGCCCCCACCAAGAGAGGAAGATACTGAGGTTCAGGGAAGCTAAGTCGTTTGGCCAAGTTGACTGAACTACTTAGTCGGGGAGGTGATAACTGAGCCTGGAATCTTCTCACCTCAGAGCCCAGACTCGCAACTAGAAATCAGTGCTTCTCACAGTGGGGTACATGGTCCTGTGGGGTGAGGAGGGGACTCTGATCAAGTGGCACACCCTTTCTTTGTGGATATGTGAGATATATATTAGCACATTGAATACTCTGACAAGATCTGCAGGAAAAAAATCTGCTTCAACTTGGCTCAACCCAGCATATCCCCAAAAGCATTTGGACACAGAATCAACCTGGAAACTAGGGTTCCATGGAATACACTTTGAGAATAGCATCCATCTACCACTGCATGCTGGGCTCTGGGAAGTGTGGGGCAGGGTGAAGCTGCAGCATGGGGTTGGGGATCTGGTGTGGCTGGAATTCTGGAAGAAACCGAAGACTGACAGGCAATTGAGAGGAGGCTGGGTCCTCAGAGGGTCTCAGAATTAGCCCCTTGAGGAGGAGACCCAGTGGATGAGCTCTGGGGAGGAAGGAAGTTGCCCATGAGAAGGGTACCCTGGAAGGCCCCCTGAAGCCTGGTTCTCCCTCTGGGGCCTTCAGACGTGGGGAGGGGGAGGCAGCATGGAGAGCAAAGAGGGTCATGGGGTGGGGGAGTAGAACAAGGGGTTCATGGAGATGTGGGGAGGCACAGAGAGGGAGGGGGCATGGAGATGAGGGGGCACCAAGAATGAGGGGGACACGGAGCGCAAAGGAGATGCAGAGACAGAGGGAGAGCATAGAGACTGAGGGGGGTCTGTGGAGAGTTGGGGTGCATGGGGTGCATGGGGGAGCCGAGACTGTGGAGGGCTTGGAGAAGGAGGGGGTCATGGAGAGTGGGTGGGGAGCAGCATGGAAGCCTCTGGTATAAGTCATTCATTCAAATTCAGTGTTTGATCTCTGAGATCCCCTCTTCCAGGGGTGCAGGCCCAGCTTCTAGAATCTTCCCCCATTCCTTAGCCTGCAGGGCTGGACACAGGGGGAAACATAGTAATAACTGTCCCAGCAGATGGCGTTTACTGAAAATCTACTGTGCGTGCCACAGGGGAGTCACGTCCTCTCTCCCCCAACTCCCATCATGCATTCTCACTTGGTCCTCACAAATGTCCCCATAAGGTCTGTTACCCCATTGTACAGATGAGGAAACTGAGGCATAGAAAGGTAGAGTAAGCAAGGGTAGGGCAGATATCACACCAGGCTTAGGGTTTGGGCCCTTTGCCTTCTTCTTAAGGACAAAATGTTGCTTTGAATGTAAATTAATGCCACTGAAGTGCATATTTAAAAAGCGTTCACAGGGGAAATGTCATGTTTATATATGTTACCACAATTAACATAAAAAGGGAAAACGGCTGCTTTGGTAAGAGGCAGAGAGAAGTCGGCAGGATAAACCCCTTTTACCAAGAGGGCGGCAAGTGGTGCGTTTGGAAGGAGGCCTCGACACAGGCACCAGCGATTTGGCAGAACAGGGGTGAGGTTTTAGAAACCTGCCACCTTCCATCAGGCTGATGCCTGGTTCTGGCTGGTTTCCAGGGCCTGATCCGGCGGGCAGACCCTCCCCGGGAGGCAGCCCTCCCCTGGAGGCAGCCCAGGCCGCCCCGCTCCAGGAGCTGCCTTCCTAAGCCGGGCCCTCGGCAGCTCTTGGGCTGAGCCCCGCGACGGCTGAGTCATTCTGTCTGTCCACGGCTGTGTCCCCACACCCAGCCCAGGCCGTCAGGGCGCACAGTAGGCACTCAATGACTATCTGCTGGAGGACAAGCGTCACTGTGTGTTTTCCTTGGGGGTGACTCTGAGGCTGGAGATGGACTGGCAGAAGTGGGGTTCCTCCTTAGAGGTGTCAGGAAAAGCACCAGGTGCCCTGATATGGGGGTGTCTGTGCTCAGTCCTCAACAGGAGCGCCGACCTCCTCTGAGCTCATGGCATCAGTCAGCCTCTGGTGATGACATGGCCCGAACTCATGGTTGTCTTTTTATCTGGACTGTGAACATCTAGAGGGCAGGGAATGGCATTTTAAAAAATGAAACAAAATAACGTATATGAAGCATTAACATAGTACCTGACACATCACAGGTGTCCGATAAATTCATTTTCTCAGCAGATATTTATTGAGCACCTTCTAGGGCTGGGTGCTGTTCTAGGCACTGGGAATGTACCATGAGCAAGACTGACCCAAATCCCTGCCCCGTGGAGCTGATACTTCTTGTGGCAGAGGCGGGCAATGAAATTTAGAACGTGGGGAAGTGAGTGTAAGGGAGGAGAAAGAAAAGCAGGAGGTAGGGTAGGAGTGGGGGGGGGCTGTCCAGTGGGGCCAGGGAAGGCCTCAGGAGAAGGGAATACTTGGACAGACTTGCAGGAGGAGAGGGAGTCATGCAGAGTTCTGGATGACAAGTGTTCCAGACTGAGAACAGCGGGTGCAAAGGTCCTGGGGCAGAAGTGCATTTGGCTTGTTTGAGCAACAGCAAAGAGGCCAGTGTGGTGGGATAAGGTGGATGAAGGGGAGAGAGTAGGAGAGGTAGGGAGGTGAAGGGCAGGGCAGAATATTGTAGGGCCATTGTGAGGACTTGGGTTTTATCTCCAAAGGGGATGGGGGAGCTAGGGGGCAGTTTTGAGCAGAGGAGGGACACGGTCTGACCGAGGTTTTAACAGGATTCCGCTGGCTGAATCCTGGAATGGACTAAGGGGGCTGGGGCAGAAGCAGGGACACGAGAGGTGCTACTACAACAGTCCAGGCAGGCCAGAGTGGTGGTTTGGAGCAGGAAGACAGCAGATTCCAGATGGACTCTGGAGGGTGGGCCGCAGAGCCTGCTGCTCGGGAACATAGATTGGACGTGGGGAGCGAGAGGACGAGAGGAAGGAGCCAGGGCTAACCACACGGTTTGCAGTCTGAACAAATGGATGCTGTTTAAGGGCTGCCGCTAAGGTTCTTCTCCTCCCTCAGAGTCCAGGATGGGGCTGGACGTGGACGGGGCCCTAAATCAGCAATGGCTGAAGGAACACACCAACGAATGAGATGACGAAGGAATTTAAGGGGCTCTCTGCGTTCATGCTTCCAAACTGCAAACTTAAGTAAGACCCTGAGTCAAGAAGGACGGAAAAGCATGACGCCCCCCAAGTAGCCCAAACTCAGCTGCAATCCTGAAGGCTCCCTGGAGGCCTCTCGCAAGCTCCCTGATGGAGGGACCCTAGTGGGGAGGCCCCAGACTTACCCCAGAGGAGCCAGCACTCACCTTGGGAAAGTCAGTAGCAGGGGAGGAAGCAGGGTGGAAAAGGTGGCCTGGGAGTGAGAAGACTCAGGTTCTGGTTTCAGCTAGGGCCTTGCGTTCTACTTTGGGCAAGTCACATCCCCTTTCAGAGCCTCAGTTTCCCCATCTGTACAGTGAAGGTGCTGGGCTCAAGGCTTAAGGTCCCTTCTAACTCACTTGTGCAAAGATTCTAATTCACCCAAGGAGACAGACAGACAGATTCTCCTGCCCACAAACTAACTACGCCCTCCCCCTGCCCCGGATTTTAACCCAAGGCAGTACAAAGCCAAGGAAACCCACCCAGGCTCCACCGAAGGGTGGGTCTGCTTAGAGAGCATGAGGAGGGAAGAAAAGCACCGTGTGATTTTATTCTCATATTTGTAATTATTCCCAGGCTAAAAATAAGACACAGAGCAGAGTGTTTTCAAATGTCGGCATTAATGAACACTTTTTCCCCAACATAATCCAGGCCCCTAAATGCACTCCTGTCAGGCTCCCTGGGATATCGGGATGGCGCTCCACGCCAGCTGCCTTTCACAGCTCGGAAGTGGCGCAAAAATGAAATGTCCCACAAGTGAAGCCTGGCAGGCCTGCTATTAGCAACAGTGTAATCATCAATTACATCCAATCACAAACTACTGATTTTATAATTATCAAATGAACTTCTAACTTCTCACCTCCGCTCAGTGGCAACTAATATAATTGCTTGGTTCGAAAAGGACGTTTTTTTTCCCTTCTCCTCTTTCTCCCTTTCTTCTGGGGGAAACATTTTCCAGGCCTCCACGTAAGGCTGAATTTAAATTGCTTGTCACTCAAAACAAAGGCGAACCTCTCATTTGTAATTCACCAGCCACCTGAACAGACTGCCTGTTTTCCTCTAAGCATCCACGCACCGAAGCACAAAGATCATTTTTCTATTGTTAAAATTGTATAAGCTGGGGCTTTTTTTTAGCAGCGAATACACAATTTCACTCCTCTTCCAAGGGTTCTTGGCATAAAAGGGACAGGCGGCTTTCTTTAGTACCTTACAAATAAAATTTGCTTTGGGGTATTACACAAAATCAACCATGTGCTTACATAACAAGCCAAAAAGCAATTAATTATTCGAAGAGGACAGACGAGACCTTCGCCTCGGGTGTGGCGAGGGAAAGAAGCTGGATGATTGGAATTCAGGTTCTCAGGCACTGGCGAGCATCTGTCTGATTTTCTTTTGGGGAGCTGCTGACACCATGATCGTGGCATCTGGTGATCGGGGTGGACGAAAGCGGGGAGCACCCTGGGCTGGAGGGGCCCCCCGGCTCTGACCATGCTTTTCCAGCCACCTGTCTGACTTTGTGGCTACGTATCCAGAGCGGTTGCCCCAGATTCCCTCTGGGGCTGGTTTCCGCCCAGACAAGGTTGTCATCCTTGGCTCAGCCTATAAAGGTTAGGCCCCCTTCGCCAATGGCTTAGTTTTTCTGCATAACTGGTTTAATCATAGTAACTTCCACTCTTAATCTGGAGCTTTTTATAGCTTGCAAAGACCTCTTAGAGGCACATGTGAGCCTCTAAACATTCCTGGGGCAGCCCTGGGCAGGGAGGATGGTTCTTGTTTCATAGGCCCAGAGAGGCTAAGACTGCGGCTCCAAGTCACACAGGAGGGTCAGGGAGGGGCCTTTGGATTCTGAGCCCTTGACCAATCATGTGGCAGGGTGTTTGGGGCTGGAAACCATGAAACTCTGCCATGGGAGGCGGGCAAATGGCTTCCATTTTTGTTGAATTAAACTCAAGTTCACCACTAAAATGACCCCTTCCCATATCTGAAGATCCTGGATGGGAGAGAAAGGGGTGGGGCACCCATCAGCGCCCCCAGAAGCTACCCATAGCCACAGCGGGTCTTTTTTCTAGGTACCCATGAGGGCTAACTAAGATTACTGACGAAAAATAATAGCGAACACTTCAAAAGTACTTACATGGCGCTACGTGCTGCTTTAAGCTTTTAGCACAGGAACTCATTTCATCTGCACAACAGCCCATGAGGTTGGCTTTACTGTCTTTCCCATTTTACAGACGGGGAAACCGAGGCCATCAGAGAGGTGAAGTGACTTGCCCAGAGTCACAGAGCAAGTGGCTGAGCCAGGAGTCCAGCCCCAGGCAGCCTGGCTCCCGAGCCTGTGCTCTTAACCGTGAGAGTTATGGGAGGAAGTGTTGTCGGTGGGATCTCACCAAAGCCCACCGCTCATGGTGTCACATGGGGTCTAGGGGTCGAGGGCCAGATGCTCCCCACCGACATATTTTAAAAATATTTGAGCCATCAAAACTCAAGTTCTAAACTTAAGTTTTGTGCATTTTACTGTATGTAAATTATACCTTAATAAAGTACTGTGAGCATGAAAATATGTGCATATATATCGAGCCAGCATTTAAAAATCAGAGTTCCAGATTGCGGGCTTCTCTCGGGAACTCAGATGCGGCCACCCATTGAGACGGCCGTGGTTCGCAGGTCACGTGTGGCCTCCCCACACCACGTGGTACTGGTGTGGACCCGTCCAGACCCCAAGAGCATTTGCGTTTTCTCCCTGGCCTAGATCAGCGCCTTGATTTTCCCATCTGTAAAATGAACTGATGCTCGGAGCTGCTGGGAAGATCCAATTGGGGGAGGGGGATGCAGCCAGCACAGGGCCTGGTGTGTTGGTGGCACTTAAGAACAGGCATAGGGTGATGGATGATTGAAAGAATGAACGCCTTTCCTCTGCCTCTGTGCCTCAGTTTCCCCACCTACAGAGTGGGGACCCAGCTTGCCCTCCTTTCTAGTTGGGTGTGGAGACACCAGCAGTTAAAAGATATGCTTTGTGAGAATATTCTCGTTGTCCTGGTTTTGTGATAATCAGGGTAGGTTAAACATTCGCTATATTAGAAACCATGCATGTGTCCCCAGACCTAGTTTTTCTCCCTAGGTCTGGTTTTTAGAATGCTGGTGATAAACTAAGCCTGATTTATTATATGACCATCCTGTATGGGAAAAGACTGTAACTCTAGGTATCTTTGGTCAACCTTAAGAGATATAGCGGGGGGGGGGGCGCGGATGTAGCTCAAATGGTTGGGAATCTGTCTCCCATATGGAGGGACCTGGCTTCAATCCCTGGGACCTCCCGGTAAAAATTTAAAAAAAAAGAAAAATATAGAAGGTGTGCGGGCCGCCGGGCCCCATGCGCGGGTGCGCCACCAGGTCCCATGACCCACGTAGCAAGATGATGATGTAATAGGAGAGTGACACAAGGGAGAGCCAAGATGAGACGCACCAAAAAACCAGGAACTAAGGAGGTACAGGCAGTAGGATGTCTCACTCCCACATCGTAGGTTCCAAGGATTGAATTCCAGTGAAGACAGGAGGAGAAGGATGAGAAGAGAGGGCAGGAAACAGACACAGAGAGTTGCCCAGCGAATGGACACAGAAACAGCAAAAACAGGGGGGTGGTAAAAATGGATAAAAGTAAATAAATAAATAAATAAATAAATAAATCCTTAAAAAATGTATAGGGGAAGACAATACGGACTATAGTTAGTAGTAATACTTTGACATTGCTCTTTTATAATTTGTTAACAAATGTTTCACAACAATGCAAAGTATCTTTATGTGGGGGGTGATGTGTGGGAGCCCTGTATGATGTTACGCATGTTTGTTTTGTAAGTTCACAATGTTTACTGAACACTTATTGTTTATGTATGTTCATGTATGAATGATATACTTCAATAAATTGTTTTTTAAAAAAAGATATGCTTTGTTCACTGTTAAATATGGTGGGAGGTGGGCCAAGCCATAGATGGTTCTTGGAATTTCTGGCCAGAGGGTTACGAGGGTGTCTTAGAAGCCAGCACTCTCCAGGGGGAACATGAGAAGTGGAAGCCTCTGGAACACAAGGGCTGACAGGGTGAGCAAGGCCAAGAGCCCCCAGCCCACCCATGGCCACCAGGGGCCACTCTGGAGTCTGCATGCCAGGCCCAGATGGCACCTGCCGCCCCGAGCTGGCTCGGTGACCTTGATCCTGAACTCTGAGCTCTCGGTGCCCCACACTCTATCAGCCATGTTCTGTGGTATCCCTGCCCCTGGCAGGGCTGCAGGGATCCCAGGTGGCGGCGGTCTCCCCTCTCACAGCGATCCCAGGAAGTTCTCCAAAATGCCAGCCCAGAAGAGTGAAGCTAAAGAGCATGTGTGCCCTTTATGGAGAGGCAGCCACCCAAATGCCACAGAAGTGCCACCTCGCCCAGGCTTTTAAATATAGCAGTGTCCTTTTTGGATGTCTCTGTGGTGTGTGGTTCGAGACAGTCCTGTGAAGCCTCAGCCGGACACTCGTGCCCCACTCCGTCTGCTGCTCAGCTTTGCCCAGCCGGAAGCCTTGTGGCCTCTGATATTCCAACCCTGGTTCTTGGCTGTGGGCTCAGCAACCTGATGCGGATTCCAGAAAGGGGGTTTGTGCCTGGGTTTGACTCCCCCTTCTGTCCTCTTCTGTGTGGCTTTGGCAGCCACTTCCCTTCTCTGTGCCTCAGTTTCCAGAGCAGGGATTGCTATAAGGATTAAAGGTGATAATGCATAAAAAGTGCTTAGCACACAGCCTGGCAAACAGATGGCACTTACTAGATATTGATTTTACTATTATTAATTATTGTGATCTTCAATGTACATAGCCCCAGCCCACAACCCTAGAGTAAGAAGGAGCTTGGCCATGGAAAAGGGCAGAAGGAAAGCATCCTTTTGAGGAGGGAGAATCAAGGAGCGAGTGATTTTTTTCTGCGAGGGCCCAGGGTGGAGTAGGGCTTCAAGGAGGAGGTGACACTGGCTTGTAAAGCATGAGCAGGTTTTCAGGAAGAAGAGGGAAGAGAGGGAGGCATGTGCAATGGCAGGAGGTGGGGAAAGTCCTGGCGTCATCGGCCAGCACTCAGAGTCCAACTCTCTGAGCCCAGGGTTGCAAAGGTGGGCTCCATGGCCCAAATCCACATGGGCGCTTTGGTTCAGATTTGAAAAATGTTTGTGATTGGCCAACATTTCAAAACCAGGAGCTATTAGATGAAAAATCAAGGCTCCTCGCTTCTCTGGGGACACTGGTAAAATGTGGCCACAGCGAGTTCACACTCCTGCACAACAGCACGGACAACAAAAAAGCAGCCAGAAGAGCGAAAACTTACTGAGTGCTTACAGTTTCCCAGCACTTAGCTAAAGTCCTTGCACACACTAAGCCTAAAGTCCTCATAAAAGCCCCATGAGGTAACTGCAGTGATGTACGTGCTGGTAAAGGTTCAACAATCTGGTGAAAAAATGTAAAACCCAAAACGCCTGATTTGGGGCATTTGCCAAATTCTGTGGTTGTTACACCATGGAACCCATGGCAGATTTCAAGCTATCAGTGTTCACTGAACACAGAATTCATTCTATGAGCTTCTCCAGCATATCAATGATAAGTACAGCTATCATCTCCACTTCCCAGATGAGGAGATGGAGACTCAGAAAGGTCAAGAGACTTGTCCAAGGTCACACAGCTAGGAAAGTGGGCAGTGCAGGGGTTTAGAGGCAGGTAGCCTGGCTCCACAGTTTTGCTCTCAGTCTTTGCAATGTGCTGCAAATCCAGGTGCTGTAACCTGCCCGAGCTGGGTATTTAGGCAGCACACAGAGTCTCCACCTTGCCTCAGTCCCCCCTCCTACCTATTGTCTCACTTGGGTCGATGTTGCTCCTTTAGCTTACCCACTGGGATACTGTGGGCATGTGAGTTTGCAACTCTGCTTTAGGGGATGAAATGTCATCCTGGCCCCAACTCTTTCCCTCTACTCTTCTGAGGACACTGCCAGGTCCCAGGATACAAACAGGCACCTGGCTTAGGGGAGAATCAGCTCCGTTTCCTCCATCCCAACCCCTTCCCCTCGCACTTGACACAAAAGATCAGAGCAAACCTTTTAGTTCGAATGCTGTCCGCTTTTTTTCTCAATCTCTCTTTGCCAGGGGCACCAACAGCATCAATTTAATGGCAGCAATTTTCCTGTTCCCCTCCATGCCTTCCACCACCCCATATGGCCAAACCTGGATTCAACATGATTTATAGGGGGGAAAATATAAAAAAAGAGTTCACATGGGGTTGGAAATGCAAATGTTGCTGCATTCCCTGTGCTCTGTTAGGGAAAGGCACCTCCATTTATTAGAGGGGGGGAGTTGGGGGCAGGAACCCCACTTCTTTGCCGCTTCTCAAAGTCAGGCAGCCCTGGTGCAGCCCCCCAAGCCCACCCTCATCCCTGCCAGCTGAGAGCCCAGGGTGGCAGCAAACGAGGGACAGGCACATAGTGGGAAAAATGGAAATAATCAGATGTGAGTAGCTGTGTGTAAGTAATGTAATTACCTCACCCGGCTGCCAGCACTCCTGGCGTCCGCGTCCCTCAGTAATGATGAATGTTAGCTATCCAAGGACATGGGCTGAGGGTTCCTGACATGCTGGGGGAGGGGTTTAGATGTCCCCAGATGGCCATACCTGCTGGTCACAGATCGAGTTGGCCCTGCCTTGGATTGGCTGGGAGATACATTGTGGACCTCCTGATGGAAGCATCCAGCACAACCTATCGGTAGATTCTCTGAAAATACAGAACCTGAATCAGACCCAGCCTCTGGCACCAAATGCTGATGCACAGGAAATGGAGGGGAGAGAGGAACAAGTTAAAGGACACTGCGGGGACACAATCAGAAAAGCTCAGCTGTAGGAAAATCTACAGGAAAAACGTCCCAGTTACTTTCACATATGAATTTCAAGGAAAAAAAAAAAAAGAGATGGAAAGAGAGTCTACAGAAGATCAGGGGACTTAGGAAATGGGGTGGCTAAGTGGTCCTGGATTGCCTGAGACTTCCTTGTTTTAGCACAGAGAGTTTCACGCCTCAAGACTGTCCCCACTTTAAAACTGAAAGTTCTGTGTTCCAGGATCTCCCTCATTCCAAGTCAAACCAAGAGAGCTAGTCACCCCACTTAAGAGACACATCGACCAATCACAGTGTGTGGACCTTGTTTGCATCCAGATATAAACAACAACAACAAAAACTATTAAAAAATTAGTAACTAATTAGGGAAACCGAACCACTGATGCGATACTTGATGATATTAAGAAACTACGGTTAAAATTTTTAGGTATAATAATGATATTGTAGCTATATTTAAAAAGAGATTCCTTATCTTTTAGAGACACACACTGAAATATTTACAGGTGAAATGATATGACAACTAAGATTTGCTTCAAAATAATCTAGGGGCAGGAGAGGTGGATGGCCATGGGTGAAAAATGGTTGAAACTGGGTCCATGCAGTTCATTATTTTATTCTCTTAATTTTATATGTTTGAATTTTTCCATAATAAAGAGTAAAAGAAAGGAAGGAAGGAAGGAGGGAGAGAGGGAGGGATGGAGGGATGCAAGGAAGGAAGGAATGATTGTAGCAAGATACTTATGATCTGAGTCAAACTTAACCACTTGACAGTTACAAGTCTCTGACCTAGAACAAAAGAAACTTTTTCTGTAAAGGGCCAGAGAGTAAATATTTTTGGCTTAGCAGGCCATATGGTCTCTGTCATAATGACTCAGTTCTGCCGTTGAGTCTGCAAAAGCAGCCACGGACAAAATGTGAATGAGTGGGTGTGACCGTGTTCCAATAAAACTTTATTTATAAAAACAGGCAGTGAGCCAGATTTGGACCACAGGCCATAATTTGCCAATGTCTGGTCTAGAAGGATATCAACATGATTCAACTCCATGAATCACCGGCAGTGGTGGCCTTAGAAAAGGCACTAGACCTTGGTGAGTCACAGTTTCCTTTGTCATCTGTAAAATGGGAGTAATAATAATCGTACTGTATGATAGGCTTGTTGTGAGGATTCAATGATATAATGATTGAATGGAGTCTGGCTCAATGTCAGAGTAGGCCCTCAGCAAACAGTGGGTGCTACTGTTATCGATTTGTCATACCCTGCTAGAATCGTTTGTTCACTGCTTAACACAGCATCTGGCACACAGTAGATGCTCAATAAATAGCTGTTGAAATGATGAATGATCATGTCTGCCCCCATCAGGCAAAGAAAGTGTGGATGGGAGAACATGGCCTTTTTACCACATTTCATAATGGCAGTACCATGAGCCTTGAAAGAGGAAAATTTAGAAGAGTGACAGCTAAGTCCTACTTCACACTGTAAGGGGTCAGCTCATGAAACATTTTAGGGTGAAAGCTCATGTAAAAAGGGGTGTTCCAGGAAGCTCAGAAGCAGCTTAAACTGCCCTTCAGGGGTCAGGCCATTGACAGGAACATGGGATGGGTGGGCCATGGGGTTGAGCCAATGTGGGAAGTCTTCATCGAGACTTGGATGCCATCTTGTTTAGATCTAAAATAAACTCTTGACATGGGAGTGGGGCTCCTTGGTTTTGATTCCCTTTCCGCAGAGAAACTGGGCAGGGGGAGGTAGTGGTGTGTGGTATAAGGTCTTGGTGTGGGCAAATCATGTGGAAGAACGAAACAAGATGATGTTGCAACTGGTTCCAATGGGAAATACCCGGAAGCCACTCATTCTCAGCAACATGGATGTCTTTACCTTGACTTCCAGGCAAAATACAGACTACTAGGTCCCTCATGAGACTGACCTCCTATGTGACCAAACTGGTGGTCTCTGCTTACTGTGGGGTTGGTCAACATCCACACACCTTCAGAGATTTCCAGATCCTGAAGTAGACACTTGTCTATCCAGGCAACAACCCAATGCAATCTGCTGAGACTCACTACTGCTCCTCCAGAGCGCAAAACTTCAAATGCCTGCAGGGACCTGGCAGGTAACTCCAGTATGTACAGTAGCCAGGTGAGGGGGTAAAACTAAGGGGACAGGAGGAAGTGTGGGGAAAATGGGCTCCCTTGAACGGCATTCTAATTTCATTTTTAAGAAATCTATGCTAGTCAAACAAAGCCAGTCTGAGGGCTGGCTGAGGCCAATGGTCTGGTTGCTAGTTTGTGATCTTCCTTCTTCCCCTGAGATGGGCCACGTGGCTATGCTTGTTCTGAGGTATTTTCCTGACCACAGCAGACTGGGTGAGGGCAGACATTGGCAAGCTAAGCCAATGACATTCTTTATCCCAGGAGTCTGAAATCAGGACTGGTTGATTTCAGTTTGTCTGGGTTATTAGCTTGTATGTCTGTGGGGTGAACTTGAGAGTGGAGACAGCCATTGAGGGGCAGCCACCTGCCACCACTGGGTGTGGGGAAGCCGAGAAAGCTGGCCTAGAGAGAGGGCAGGATGAGCAAGACAGGCAGAGATGAGGCACCTTGCCCCTCGAGAGGGAGGCACCCGCCTTGGTTCTGGCAGGTTTCCTGTGCTTTCTCCTGCCTCTCACGCCTTGTAGTAGTTTGGCTGTTTGATGTAATTATGAATTCCAAAAATAGATATTGGATTATGCTTGTAAACTGATCTGTTAATCTGGGCATGATTAAGTTATGATTAAGGCATTAACTGGGTCATGTCAGTAGGGCGTTGAGCCCCACCCCTTGGTGGATAGGGGAATCAAATATAAAAGGCATGACAAAGGACAGAGGGAGCAGTTTTGATGTTGGAGTTCTGGTGAGGAAGGAGAAAAGGCCCTGGGATAGAGACAAGCCATTCGCCTTATGCCTCCACAGCTGGCCTTGTGGAGGAAACAGAGGTGCTAAGCCTGGAGAGAAATGCAGCCCTGGGAAGAGAGGAACCCAAGAAGCCTGAACCCTGGCAAACGTCAGCAGTTGTCTTGCTCCAACAGGTGGCAATGGACTTTGGTGAGGGAAGAAACTTATGCTTTATGGCCTGGTAACTGTGGACTTCTACCCCCAAAAAAATACCCTTTATAAAGACCAATCAATTTCTGGTATTTTGCATCAGCACCCCTTTGGCTGACTAATACATGCCGTCACAGAAGAATGGGGCCGTCACAAGCCTGGGTTTAAACCCCAGCTTTGCCACCAACCGTGGAACCTTGGACAAGTCACCTCATCTTTTTGGGCCTCAGTTTCTTCATCTGAAAAATGGGAGAACAACAAAACTTCCCTCACAGGACTGCAACGAGGATTGAAGGGCACCATCCACACATCTGGCAAGGAGTAGGTGCCCCATAAATATAATCCCTACTAATATTAGAATAACTCCTCTTTGTGCAAACTAGCTTGGGTTTTGTTCCTTGCATCCAAAAGGTTTTCTCTTAAGACCAACCTCCGGGGCTCTCGACACTGACACCTCCTACTCGGAGGCCCCCAGGATGATGCTGGGGGTGGGGTGGGGCAGTGTTGCCTTCCCTTTCCCACCAAGGCTAGAGACAGAATGCAGTGAGAGAGGTTGCCCTTTCTCCTGATCGCCTGGGAAGCGCCAGCAGTTGCCGTTCTCCTACCCTACTTATTGCAAAAAGCAACAGGAGAGGCAAACAGATGGAAGAGAGATGGCTCTTTTCCTCTCCACCTGAATAACAAGGTGGGGGGAAAAAAGGGAAGGAGATGAAAAGATTTCCACTGGCTGTGAGACCAAAGAGAAATGGCCATTTTAGCTGATCACCTTTGCTCAAGTGCCAGCATGAGATCCTCCCTGGGGCCAGGACCTGGCAAAGGGTTCGATTCACTATCACCTATCGATGTATCATTCATTGCTTTTTGTTTTCCTGCTACGGTGAACACTTGATTCAAGGTGAGAAAACCCAACTGGGCTGCAACTACTCAGATTGATAGATTGCGTTTCTGTGCATGGGTCCGTTTCATGCTTGGTGACTTTGCAGCAAAGCAATTATCACTGTGGAATGCATAATTGCCTAATTAATAACTAATGTCAGGTTGGCCTCTGAGCCATGATTATACCTTAGCAAGCCAACTTTTTTTTTTTTATTTAAACATTCGAAGAGAAAAATATTATTATAATTGACTGGTTAAATTGTCAGTGTCCCTACCCTGTGGACACGGGTATAGTAGGAAGCAAAAGATGAGGCTGGGGGTAAGGGGAGGTGTTTTGTTGTCAGTAGGCTGTGTGACCTTACTCAGTGGCCGAGCCTCTCTGGGCCCGAGCAGCCTCACCTGCAAACAGAACCACCCTTCCAGAACTTACTGGGGTTGCATATGTATCCGTATAAAACCTAGCACCACGTAGCTCTTGTTTACCATGTATCCCCAGTGCCCAGCACACAGTTGGTGCTTGCTAAATAATGGGGTCCAGGGCAGGACTCTGGAGCTAGCCTGCATGGGCTCAGATCTTGCCTCTGCCACTTACTAGCTGTGTGACCTCGGGTAAGTTACCTAACCTTTCTGTTCCTCATTCTTCTAGTCTGTAAAATGTTGATAAACAACATCTACTTTATAGGGTAGTGAAGAATTGATATCTGCAAAGCTCTTAGAACATGGCCTGGAACAAAGAACTGACGCGAGCCGTATTTGCCGATATTATCATGTGTCAACATTCATTTAAGATATTTGTTCCACACCTATTTTGTGTCAGGCACCATGTGGGACCTGGGAACACAGTCTACAAAACGCTTCCTCTTTCCTTTGGTTCAGGGGAAGGACAAGCATTATTTGAATCATTAGGCAAACACATACACTTACAAACAGTGCTAAGCACTGTGATGGGTCCTAGGAGAGCATGCAACAGGGGGCTTGATTGCGTTTGGGGAGTCATGGAAGACCTTCTCAAAGAGGTGACATTTGACAAACATAGAGGGAGGAGGAGGTGTTGGCTCAGTGGTTCTCAACCGGAGTGATTTTACTCCCCCCTGGACATTTGGCGATGTCTGGAGACATGTTTGACAGATCACAACTAGGGAGGATAGATGCTTCTGGCATCCAGTGGGTTTACAGCCGGGAGGCTGCTACTCACCCTACCACGCACAGGACAGACCCCACAACAAACTATCTGGTCTAAATGTCAACAGCGCCGAGGATGAGGATCCCTGTGTTAGGGTCAGGTAGAAGGAAGAGCAGGTGCTAAGGCCCTGAGGTAAGGGAGCGTTCTTTCGAGAAAGTGCATAAAGGATGCAAAGAGGGAAGGAGAGCAGGGTGGGAGATACAGCAGGGGCTGGACAGTGGAGGGCCTCACAGGCTGTGGTCTACAGTATGGGCAGGAAGGTGTGCTGCAATGTCTCTTGTGAAGAGCTCACCCAGCTTCTGGAGTAAAGTGCTGGAGAAACACATCTGAAAAACACGGGGCTGGATTCTGAGATATCTGAGCCGGTTTCGGGAGAGGCAGAGATGGCAACAGTGCATTTCTGCCTGCCAGAGCATGGGGTCCCAAGGGTGGGGCCCATAATCCAGGAGGCCCAGGTGAGGACAGGGGCCTGGAGGGTCAGGAGGCCTCACAGCCCAAGGCCCCGTATGGGTAGAGCTGTGGAGGACAGGTGGGGATCTGCCAGAGGCTGAGGGAGGAAAAGCATTCTGGAAGAAGGGAACAGAACATCCAAAGGCTCACAAGTCTGGGGCCTCTTAATATGGCATCGATAGCTGTCTGTCCAGAAATAATTCAGAGCCAAGCCGTCAGGAGACAGAGGGATGAATACAACAACGTGTCATTGCCTGGATGCTGAAACCCATAAAAACCTGCCGCTTTGGGGGGCAATGTTTTTTGGACAAATATCTCTCAATTATTTTTGCAATTATTATATAAAAGAACACTGTGCAGTAAAGGGCTAACATGGAACATTCCACGCGCAGCATATTCCAGTCTTCAGGGCTGGCCCTTGATTGTCCTGGGAGAAGACCTCTAAGCCCTTGGAGTATCCTGATAAGTGTTCCCGGCCACGCCATAGTCTGTGTTACCAGTGTGCCTTATGGCAGGAGCCCTGAACCACGCTGTCCCAGTTGACCTCTGGGGGGTGCTGCAGATGGAGCAGCTGAGGTCAATCACGGGGGTGACTGACCACCAGTAACAACCCCAGATGCCAGGCTCGGGCGAGCTTCCCTGGCTGGCAACACTTCATGCACGTGCAGGGAAAGGATAGCTAGAAGCGCCTGCCTGGTCTCTCCTGGCCTCCGCCCCATATGCCTTCTTCCTTGGCTGATTTTATTCTGTATCCTTTCACTGAAATACACTGTAACTAAACACACAGCTTTTCTGAACAGAAATCAGGGCTTTTCAAAAAAATCATTTTATAACTCAAAGCTGCTAGTTAAGTGGCAGATTCAGGATTTGAATCCAGGTCTCAAACTATTCTGTGGAATTAAAGCCAAAATAGGCCATGGCCTCTGGACCTGTGGCCTCTTGAGACACTCCCAGCCTCATCCCAGAGCCTGGGCCAAAGGGTGGGCCTGGGACCGACAGGTCCTGGGCAGATGCCACCTGTGGCAGCTGAGGCCTCTCCCCTAGCCATGCCCCTGTGCCTCAGTTTTCTCGTTCCTACAACAGGCACATGGATAGGCCTTACCCCACAGGGGCTTGACGAGAACTTGAAAAGTTACTCTGTGTAAAGAGCTGCTCTGGGTTGAATTGTGTCCCCAAAAAGATATGTTCATGGGAAGCGGCTGTGGCTCAATCAGTAGGGCTCCCGTTTACCATATGGGAGGCCCCGGGTTCGGTTCCCGGGGCCTCCTGGTGAAGGCAAGCCCGCCCGCACGGTGTGGTTAGCTGACCCAGTGAGCACAAGCAGCAAGGGGGGGATAAATGAATAAATAAATAAAATCTTTAAAAAAAAAAAAAAAAAGATATGTTCAAGTCCTAATCCCAGTCCTGGGCATGTGACATTATTTGGAAATAGGATCTTTGTAAGGTGTGATTAGTTAAGATGAGGCCAAACTGGACTGGAGGGTGGGGGCAGCCAGTCCAATACGAGTGGTGTCGTTATAAGGATAGGAAATTGGACACAGGAAACAGAGCTAGAAGATAGAGAGAGGGGAAGAGAGAGAGGGCGAGGGAGAGAGACGGCCATGTGAGGGGGAAGACCAAGTTAGGCCAAACCCTGGAATGCTTAGCCGCAGCCACAACCCTGCAGGCGTCAGAGGGCACAGCCCAGACCTCTGGCCTCCAGAACGCGAGGATGAACTGCTGCTGTTTGAGCTGAGGCTGGCTCAACACGAGAGCTGAGCGGCGCCTGGCGTGGACCGAGGGCACAGGAGACCCTGGCTGCTGCCGTGGCCACTGAGGTGGGCTCTGCTGCGTCAGCACCAGCTCTGTCTTAAGCCAGTCTGGGGTCTGACTCAACAGGAAAAATGACAGTGGAATGAAGCTCTGTTTCCTGAGCACCTACTATGTGCCGTGGATCTCTCCAGCAACAGCCTTGTTGGGGGGGGCAATATTACCCCCATTTTCCCAATGGGGGAGACGAGGCTGATGCCTGAGCCCTCCCTTCTCTCTGGAAACAGCCCCTCTCCACCCCATGCACCTCCAGAGGGACCTTTCTAGAACAGGCTTCTGGTCATGCTGTCCTCTGTGGCATCTCCTCAGCCCACAAGTCAAAGTGAAAACTCAGCTTGGCCTTCAGGGCTCCCTCTGTTTTCTAGCCTCGTCCTCCCATCTCGTGACATCCTGTGACTTATCGTAGTTCCAGGTATTTTAATGGCACCATTCACTAAACAGCCACCAGGGAATAATTATTCTCTATTTCAAGAATAAATGTGGGGGGGCGGATGTGGCTCAAATGGTTGGGCGTCCGTCTGCCATATGGAGGGACCTGGGTTCGGTTCCCGGGGCCTCCTGGTGAAGGCAAGCCCGCCCGCACGGCGTGGTTGGCTGACCCAGCGAGCACAAGCAGCAAGGGGGGGATAAATGAATAAATAAATAAAATCTTAAAAAAAAAAAAAAAAAAAAAGAATAAATGTGTGCTATGCATTGTGCCAAGTATTCCACGTGCATTAACATCGCTAATCCTCAGAGCACAGCTATACCCTAGCCACTATTATTAGCATCCCATTTTATTGATGAGGAAACTGAGGTTTGGAAAGAGGAGAAATGACTTTCCCAAGATCACCTATGTAGCAATCTAACTGAGGCTCGAACCCAGGTCTGCCTGATGCCAAGGCCTGTGTTCTTACCACCAAATCTCCTTTCTATGCAAACCTTCCTCTCAACTGGGACATCGCCTCCTCTGGGAATTCGTCCCTCATTGCTCTCTCCATGGCACACCTGGGACACTTGGGTGTTCCTCCACATCTGCTTTCTTTTTTCTTTTCTTTTCTTTTCTCGATAGAGCCTGGGCGAGGGCTCCCGAGGGGCAGCTTGGCTTCCTTGCTGGACAGAGTTCACGCCTTCCCTTAGCCGGCCCAGCACAGAGCAGGGCACACAGCAGGAGCTCCCTTCCTCGTTCCTTCCTGCTGTGCTGCCTCCTGAGTTTGGCAGGCCCCTTGAGCTCACTTCCTGTTCATTTGTACAACACAGACTGGGCCTACTGTGAGTAAGACTCTGTTTCCAGTGCTCCGACCTGACCCCCAGCAGATGGCAAGATGCTTTATCAGCCATGACAATGAAGCAGACACTGTTCACCTAATCCTGCTGATTTTTCCTTTCCTCTCGGGCACAGGATGTTAGATTATCTTTCCCAGCCTCCCCTGAAATTGGGTCTGGTCCTCTAACAGTTCTGCCCGTGGAACTTGCAGACCGGGCCCTCAAGAACCTCCTTTAGGACTTCCTTGTGTCAGGAAAATGGAGAGGACCCTGGGACGCAGTGAAGGGCGGAGCCAGAGAGACGACGGGCCTGGGCCCCCGCATGACTGTGTGGAGCCGAGCCCTCGCCCCTGCCCACCCCCATCGAGCAGCACTAGGCCGAGGCGCCATGAGGAACGACACTGGCAGGATGAGGCCACTCATCCCGGCTCTTCCGCAGCCAGCCATGTGACCTCAGTGGCTCAAGTCTCTGCGTCTCAGTTTCCTCCTTGTAACAGAAACACAACACTCTCTACTGTGGAATATCTAGACTATTCCACAACATCCCAGCTGTCAGACAATCAGCGCCAAGTGTGACACCCAGCAGATGCTCGAAGAATGGAAACCCCCCTCCTGTCCTCCCCCAGCCCCTGCCTGGTGCCTTGGTCCCTGAGGCTCTGCTTGGTTCTCGGCTGTAGGATTTGGCTTATCTCAGTCTTCACTGGTTTCCACTAATCTTTGGTTTTATGTATTTTAATTAAGTGTTATTATTTTGTGTTTGTGTTGAGAATGATGTTATTACAGGGGCAAGAGTTTATAAACCTCAGGAAGGAAATAAATAAGAGACCTTTGTTGCTGCATGGGCTCCAGGGCAAGGAGGGAGGGTGGAAAGAATGTAAGGGTGGCCTTTGAGGGTGGGGAGACAGTGGGGCCACTGGGCCAGGGAAAACTGGCTCAAGGTGGTGCTGTGTGTTGTGCGTGGCGGGGCAGATCTGGTGGGGCCAGGGCAGAGAAGAGGGCCTGGGGGCTCGGGCCCCATTCCAACTCTCAATGGCTTTCTGCCCCGTCACTTCCTCCATTTCTGCCTTTCTATCTTTTTCTGCCTCTGAGCATCTGTACATGCTGCTCCCTTTACCTAACATGCCATTCCGCCCTTCCTGTGACTACAATGTGCCTACTCTTCCTTCGACTCACAGGTCACTTCCTCCTGGCAGCCCTTCCTGACATCCCAGGATGCTCTCAGAGCACGAGGCCCCTTGCCACCGCCTCTGATATTTCCTTGTGGTGTGAGTGTCTGAATTATGTCCGTCTCCCCCACCAGAACGGCAGCTTGGGAGGGAAGGAGCTGTCTTATTTGCTCCTGCATCTAGCACAGTGCCCAGCGCACAGTAGGAGCTCTGCAAATATTGGCCGAGTAAATGAACAAGTTGATTCAATCTCTCCCACTCGTTGTACACCAAAATCAAGGGTCAGCCAACTTTTCCTGCAGGGGGCCAGGTAGTAAATCTCTTGGCTTTGTGGGCCGGGTGGATTCTGTTGTGACCACTCAGTTCTGCTGTGTAGGACCAAAGCAGCCACACACAGCATATACACGAACAGGTGTGGCTTTGTTCCAATAAAACTATTCACCAACACAGGCGGAGGGCCGGGTGTGGCCCGAGGACCGTAGTTTGCTGACCCCTAGAGCATGCCATTTGTACCGCTGTTCCCACTCGGTACAAGGGCTCTTTCCAGGAGTGTGCTGGAGGCTGGCCCGCAGCGGCCTGCAAGAGCCAACTGTTAAATTTTCAGGAGTTTTGCAAGCTGGCTGTTACACGGCCATTATTAAAAATGAAATCATATGAGCCTACAGTTAAACTATACTCAAAATAAAGGCTATACATACTCATCACGTCCTAATTATTTTGCCAGGTTTTTACTATCATCTGTGTTCTTGAGGTTATTTACATGCAGTGTCTCCGTATGCCGGAAATACTACACACATTAGAGGTGCTGCTCTCCATCGTCCCAACTCCATGTTCAATGACATCATGTCGGTCCCTTGAAACTGGCCCCGGTGGGCGTACTGACACCAGGGAGGTCGGCACATGCCACAAATGCCCAGAGAGCCAGCTGCTCAGCGTTTATCAGCACGCAGCTGCTTATTTCCACGTGTCTGTCTGTTTCCCCCACTAGATGGTAAGCTTCTAGGGCAGAGGTGCACAAACATTAGAATCACCAGTGGAAGGAAACGTAGAAGTCCTGATGCTGCAGCGTCACACCAGATCAAGAGCACCAGGTTCTTGGGGGGTGGGGGGTGAGGGACGACAGGCCTCGGTAATTTTAAAGCTCTCAGGAGATTCCACTGGGCAGCCAGGGTTGAAAAACCAGCCAGCTCATCCAGGCAGAGCATCTCGAACTTTAATATGCACATGAAATCACCCGGGGATCTTGTTCAACTGCAGGTTCTGATTGGGAGGTCAGGGTTGGGGCCTGAGGCTGCATTTCTGCTGAGCTCCCAGGTGATGTGGATGCTGCTGGGCCAAAAATCCCTCTTTGAATAGCAAAGCGTCGGAGGAAAGATGCAAAGCACAGCTCTGGAACTCACCGCTGACTCCTACTTGAGTCTGCAAGTTCCTTCCACCTGGGTGATAGTGAGCTCCCCACACCCCTACCCTGGGATAAATAAGGGGGATAAATAAGAAGAACCCATTTCATAGACTAGGAGACTGAGGCTGGAGATGAAGTGACCTGCCCAAGGTCACCCAGCTAGGAAAGGGGTGGGCCCTGAACCCACCTTTCAGAGACCCTGACTCCAGCGCCAGTTGCTGATCAGGGCGGCCCTGGGAGTGGGGATTCCTTGGATGTGGGATAGCAGCAGACCCTCTACTTGGCCTTGGCAGCATTCAACATGCCCATAATTAGGTAATACGCCCCGAGGTGACTCCATAGTGGTAGTCATCGTGAGGATCACAGCACTAACGCTGCAGCAAGGTTTCCTTTGCACTGGGCCGTGTTCTAAGCCTTGATGCGTCTTACTGCATTTGAGCCTCACACCCACCTCTGAGGCCCATCTTATAGATGAAGAAATCAAAGCACCAAAGGAGGAGCTTGACCTGCCCCAGGTTGCAGTTAGTAAGTGCCACAGCCGGGATCTGCACCCAGGCAGCCTTTCGAGGAACCTACTGAACGCGCATCTCCTAACCCACTGCTTGTGAGAGCCTTGGGGACGGACAGGGGCAGACTCTGGGGCTGCTCACTGCTGCCTCCCTGGAGCCTGGTATTCATCCTGGTACACAGTAGGTGGCATATAAATGTTTCAGAACGCAGGTGTCAGGCATTGAGATGGGAAGCAGCGGTGTGTATAGGGGCGGGATGCAGGGGAAGGGGCGCTTGTGCCAGCAGCTGCAGCAGCAGCAGGGGAGATGCAGGGCTGGCCCCTGGGGTGAGTGTGGGGGGATCCAGCTGCCGGGAGTGAGCCCCCCAGGAAGCCACATCACTGTCGGGTTCCCAGCTGGCTGGTCCCATCTGGATTTCCAAGAAAGTACTGATGGGAGCCAGAGTTGGCAGCAGGAGGAAGCTGGGTGGCCCCAGCCCTGGGAACTGCATTGACCACAACCCAATGGGAGACCGGGTCTGAGGGACGGTCCCTGGACCTCAGCAGGCAGTACCGCGAAGTCATCATGACCCAGAGTCCAGCAGAGACCCAGCGAAGGGCAGAGCCAGCATCTGAACCCAGGTCCACGGGGCTCTAAGACCTGTGTCTTTCCTACTCAGCCACGGGCACCTGATGCACGAGTAACCTGAGCTCACCCTCTAACCCCCAGCCCCTAGCACAGGTCCTGGCACACAGTAGGTGCACAAATATTTCTTCTTTTTTTTTTTTTTTAATTTAACCCCCCCTTGCCGCTTGTGCTTGCTGTGTCCGTTTGCTGTGCATTTTTCTGTGTCTGCTTGTCTCCCTTTGTTGTGTCATCTTGCTGCGCTAGCTCTCTGCGCCATGCGCGGGCCGTCAGCTTTCCACACCGCACGGGCCGGCTTGCCTTTACCAGGAGGACCTGGGAATCGAACCTGGGGCCTCCCATATGATAGACGGGAGCGCAACCGCTTAAGCCACATCCGTTTCCCACAAATATTTCTTGAACACAAGTAAAGAATGTCCACCACCTAAGCCCCAGCCACCAGCACAAAGCCTGGTACACAGTAGGTGCTCAGCCAATGCCTATCTGTTGGATGAATGGGTGATTTCACGGATGGCCACACATCCCACGCTGGTGGTGGTGGGGCTGGGTGTTCCAGTAGCTTCTGCCTTGCCCCCTCCCCCAAAACATTCAGCAGACAGCGTCAAGAGATGGATGCGTGCCTGGTGGCCTTATCTCCCCACTGGCTAGGCCTGCGTGGCCTTCCATAATGCAGTCCATTAAAAGGCTTGTAAATTTTCATACTCGAAAGCCTAACATGGCGGCAGCACAGACTAATTGTTGTTAAATGTGTGGGAATGCCACCGCCACGCGGCCAGAGAGATCACTCTTCTGGGCCCAGACGCCGGCCCATTCCTCTGCAGGAGAAAAGCTTACAACATTTGCACAAGGCCAAAAAGCAATTCGTGTCAAAAAGATCAATAATATAAAAATAAAGCATGAGAATTCTAGTTAAAGGGAATGGCATATAAATATGTGGTTCACGTCCATGATTCCAAGATTAAAAATATCAATCAATATCATTCTTTAGATGATGTTATTTCTAATGAGAAATACCCAGAACAACTGCAAATAACTGCTTAACTGGGGGGAAAAAGCATTAATAATTTACTTTATAAGGCATATGATACTGAAGGAGCAAGAATTGCTGCTGCTTCTTAATTTGGTTGTAATACAGAGTGACAGGTTCAATGATGCTTTGGTGGGTTCTTAATATGAAATTCAGAATGATGTTTACCCCAAGCCGGGCAGGGCAGGCCAGAGGGCCGAGACTCAGTTACCTGTAGCCAAGGTGATTTCCTCCAGGTTATTTTATGATCAAACAGCAGGGCGTCCGGTGTGGGTGTGTGTGGGCATGTGCGTGTGCTGGGGAAGAGCTGTGTGAGCTAAGGCAAGCGGCTTTCCCTCTCTGAGCTCCAGTTTCCCACCCGTAAAAGGGGATGATACCAGCAGCACCTGCCTCCTTGAGCAGCGATGAAGCGACAAGTGAGAGGCGTTGCTAAGTGCTCGGTAAACTGTGCTGGCTGGTATCCCGGTCCCAGCTCCCACTCAGCACCACCTGCTGGGTACCGAGCCTCGGGCGCCTCACCTGAGAAACAGGGTGACAGCAGAAGCTGCCTTATGGGGTTCTTGGGTGCAATAAGCGTGATGAGGTGAGGCGAGGCTCCAGAACACCTACTGACATTCGTGGAACGCTCACTACCTGCTGGGCCTTGTTCTAGGGGGGGCCTCTCAACCACCTCATGAGGCAGGTACCGTTATTGTCATCTCTCTTTACAGCCCAGGAAACTGAGGCCCAGAGAGGTGAAGTGATTTGCTGATGGTCACACAGTGGGGAAACAGAGGAGACGGGGTGCCAGTCTGGCCCCAGAGCCCATGCCTGCCCCGGCTGCTCATTTTCCCAGGGGGTCCCACTGCACGGCAAGGCCATGCCCCCCTGGCCTTGCCAGCTGGCCAGGACTGAAGGTGCCTGTCATGGCTCCGAGTGAATGGGGGACACACTTGCAAAGGGATGGTGATGCCAGTGCTGGAGGCACCAGCACAAGTGTAGTTTGGGGAGTGAGAGAGTTATGAAATCAAAGATAGTTGAAAGGGCAAATAAATAGTTAAAAGTCCCTCTTTCCCCCCAAAAAAGCCTTCTGTAATTAAGTTTCAACTCAAAGGGAAGAGCAGGAGTCCTGCGGGCAGACTCGGAACAGGAGGGGAAAGCAGGGCTGGCTGGGGCCCTCAGGGCAGGGTGGGAGGGCGGTGGGAGGCCCAGGCAGTGTTAGTCGCCAGGATGCCCTCTACGCCCTTTGCAGGAGGTTCGGCCCCAAAAACCTGGGGATCTGGTCTGAGGTTAGGAACCCCCTTCCCCACCCACAACTGCCCGGGAGGAAAAATCAGGAAGCCAGGGAAAGCGTCAGGGCTCAGGGCTGGACAGTGAGTGGGGGCTTAGGTAGAGGGCAGGTGGGGTGCAGAGTTCTCTCAGTTGGCTGTGAAAGGCCAGGGGCTCCTACACCAACTGGTCAGCAGCCAGAGAGATCCTGTTAAACCTAAGTCTGAGCATGTTACTTCTCTGTTCTAAAGCCTGCCATGGCTCCCGCTTTCCTCTGTAAACAGCAAAGTCCTCACTGGCCCTGAGGCCCTGAGCCATCCAGCTCCCCATGACCTTCAAGAACACACAAACTGATCAGGAGCAAGCGTTTAGGGCATGGCAGCCGTGCAATAAAAAGCACTTCAGGAGATGTCCCTCACGAAGGCACATGCCGCCTTTAGTGCCAAATGTGGCTCCTTCTGAACGGATACCACTGGGTGACGGGGCTGAGGAAGGGATGGTGTGGATGCGCTGGCCTCTGCTCTCTCACTGCCCGCTGCTGGCCTGGCCTGGGCCTAATCCACCACCAGAAGCCTGGCAGGGGAAATGTGGGCAAAAGAAGGGAAACCCCAGCTCTCTGTCTACATGAAACTGGGGTCTCAGGGAGACCGTGTTTGGCAATTGGCTGGGCAAGGCCTGCAAAGAAGAGTTGGGAATGCCTCAGACTATAGCAGGCCATGCGGTCTGGCCGGCAGTGTCACCCCCCATTTTACAGATGGCACAGGACAGGATAAGTGACTCAACCAGGGTTATAAGTAATGATTTGTTCACTGATTGGTTGAGTCATTCACTTCACTGAGTCTTGGAGCTGTCAAATTGGCAGGCAACAGCCACGCTTCTCCACCTGAGCCGCCAGCAGCCACAATTCACCACCTGAGCCGCCAATAGCCACGCTTCTCCACCTGAGCCGCCAGCAGCCACACTTCTCCTCGAGCCGCCAGCAGCCACGCTTCTCCACCTGAGCTGCCAGCAGCCACAGTTCACCACCTGAGCCGCCTGCAGCCAGGCTTCTCCCCGAGCCACAAGCAGCCACACTTTTCCACCTGAGCCGCCAGCAGATAGGTGGCAAGACCTATCTCCTGCTTTCTGGCAAATCCCTATTTCAATTCTACTTCTCTACTCCTCAGCAAACAGAACTTTCACTGGGTCTGCCCTCGACTCCTTTTAGCCATGGGGTTGGTCTCAGGGATGCATTGCAACCTTTAGAAGAAATACAAAGAAGAGGAGACAAAAAGCCTCGGAACTGTTGACATTCCTCACGGCAGCACTCGGGGACCTGGCGGGCAGGGCCGGGCCTGAAGCGAGGACTGTGTGTGTTCTATGAGCCGAGGCTTCTGCCACGGGGCGGCCATCCTCCCTCCAGAGGGCCCGTCACCCTCCCTCTGGAAGCAGGAGAAGAAGGGGCCTAAGAACCTGGTGTTTGAACAAGTGTTTTGAGAAGGCTCAAGTCCACCAAAAGGCTGAGGGAGAGGGTCAAGGGGTTGGAGAAGAAAAGCGAGAAGGCGGAGGAAAAAAGAAGGGAGAAGAGGAAGAAAAGCACTGAGGAGAAACGAAGAGGAAGGGAGAAGAGTGATGATGCATCAGGAGTGGGGGGCTATCAACGGTGTATCCAACTGCCCCCACATGCGGGGGCTCAAATCAACAATCTCCTTCTCTCTCGGTCCCCTGGGTGACTCAGCTTGGCCGGGCGCTTCTCACTGGGCATCTCTGATTCGCCTGCAGGCAGGTGGCAGCTTGGCAGATTTGGGCGTCCCAGTGGCTTCGAGGCTCAGGTCTGGCGCCCCGGTGCTCCTGGGCCCTTCCCTCCTTCCGCAGGATGTCTCCTTCCCCAGGGCTTCTCACAGCAGGGTGGCCTCAGGGTAGTTTCAGGTTTTTAGGAGGCAGGAGATGGACGGCCAGGCTTGCTAAGGGCTGTGCTTGTCCTTCCACCACCTTCCACTGGCCAGATTCAAAGGACAGGAAAACAGACTCCATCTCTTGGAGGAGTGTGCAAGGTCATATTGGATATTGCTGCGGCCGTCTTGGGACAACAAACAAGCAGAACCAACACAAACCCAGGGGGCGCTTGACCTGAGTCCTGTACATCATTCAATCACAGGGAATGAACTCTGGGGGGATAGTCCTCGAGGGCAGGGACAGTGTCTCACCCCATCTTCAGATCCTCCACAGGTCCCAAAACAGAGCCTGGCGCATAGTAGGTAATTCATAAATACTTGCTGAGTGGCCCTGCATAGCATCAAATGTCTCCTTTGGCTGGAACGTGCTTGTCCTCCTCTCATACGAAGAGGAACCAAACTGACCACCAGGCTGTGACCTCCACTGGGCCCAGTCTCTAGACCACCACCTGGTGTGCAGCAGGTACGAGAAATGCTTGTTGAACGAATACAATTGCATGGATTCAACGGATAACCTATGCCTCTTGGTAAGTGGCCTCTTGGCCTTTCTCTAAGCTCTTTGGGCTCCATCAGGCCCTAGGGGGTCAAGGGAGAAAGTCCCTAGCCCCAGGCGACCATACACGCCGATCACACTGGATCAAAGGTTCACTGGCCACGCAACACGATCTTGTTTGACCTCATGGGAGCCTATGAATTATTACAGATGAGGACACGGTGGCTCAGAGACACGAAGGGACTTGCCAAGATCAATAAGCTCGTCAGGGTTGGGGCAGGACTTCTACGTTCTTCTGCCTCATCTGGGGGTCAGGGCAATGGCCACCCCCTTGGTCCCCAAGCTGCTGTGTTTCGGTCAGGCCAAGGTGGACGTCTCCATTCTAAGCCAGTCAAAAGGCCACGATTTAGGCCCTAGCTGGTGCATTCGATGGAGGAGGGAGAGGGAAAAAAATTCTAGCAGTGGCCCCACAGGCTTCCTAGCTAGGCCCGTGAACACAACCCTCAGAAAAGTTTCACCTCTGATTTAACACAACAAAACTTTTAATTTAGATGTTTTCATCTCTCTCTCCAAGTAAAAATAAGTTAAAAATAATGACTGTAATAAATGAAGGTAATTAATTGTAGTTTGTTCCTTTACTGTCTAGTCAGCTTAATTTTACCTTTTCAACTAATAATGAGAAAATAATTTTTGTGCTCGGAGGGTTAATGATATGTAACTGCAAGAACTGCTAATTGCATGTTGCAATCCATCCATCAACAACCCCATCTGTGCGACTTGATTATGTTTGCTAAATTATTGCTTTGAATTATCTTTCATAAAGCAACTTTTGTAATTAGCGGGGCTTTCGTCTTGCTCTTTTCTCTGTACGCAAGGATATTCAAACTTTGGCCATTTCAAGCTGTCTCCATTAAACCACCTTCTCTGGCTGTCTTTGTTTCCCCAAGCAGGGGAAATCAAAACTGTCCTTTATGCAATCAAGGCAGAGAGGAAAAGCTTCCTTGATTCACAGCAGGGCAAATTCACTTCCTCTCCGCCCCCCCTCCCACCCGTGAGCGAGAGATTGAGAGAGAGAGAGAGAGAGACCCACACATATATAATATGAAAAGCTAAAAAGGATGCCCAGAATCTATATATCAGGGCTGGGGGAGGGAAATTAAAGAATAAACCTGAATATGTTGTATTTTAACAAGAGGCCCACATTGGGGAAGAAGGAATGATGGATGCGATATTCAGGCCTGGTGTTTTATGGGCTAGTTTGAGTCAGTCAGGGCGGTGTTTGCCACAGGGAGTATTTCTGTGAGGTGATTAACGTCCATTTGGGAATCCTTGGCTCCAGCCCAGTGTCTGGTGGATGGTGAACGGGAAGGGGTGTAAAGGATGGGCCCTCGTTAAAAAATTAAAATGAAAATCAGATTTGGATGATAAATGACCTGTGTGGTGCAGTTTGTCCTGGATGAAGAAGATGCTTTTTATTAACACCTTTCATTGGCAGCGTTTGTCCCCCGAGGCGAGGGGAAGGACATGGCGGCCGCAATGGCTTCGTCAATAGATCATGAGAAAAGCAGGGGTTTTGGGAATGAAACTCCAGACAAATGTAGTCTTTTGGTACATTAAAGGGAAGATGGAAAGTCCTCTTAAGAAAATTAACGAAGTTCCCTGAAGATCCCAAGCTATTAAAACTGTGTCTATTCCATACACCACATGGGTTTTGGATACAAGAACTTAGCTTTCTCTTCCCTTGCAGGCCCACAGAGACTTTCTCCGCCCCACGACGTTTATTGAGCACCAACTGTGTGCTAACCACAGTGTCAATTGCCTCCATGCTGGTTAGTTCTTGGATTCTTACTGTCAGTCTGATTTATTTTTATCATGGCAAAATATATGTAATATTTGCCCTTTTACCCATTTTTAAGTGTATAGTTCAGTGGCATTAATTATATTCACAATGTTCTACCAAGCATCATCACGATCTATTTCCAAAATTTTCCATCACCCCAAACAATCACTCATTTCCTCTCCCCGCAGCCCCTGGTAAGCTGCATTCTACTTTTTGTCTCTATGAATTGGCCTTTTCTAGCTACTTCATGTAGGTGGACTTTTTACATTTGGCTTATTTCCCGCAGCATAATGTTTTCAAAGTTCACCCACGTTGCAGCATATATCAGAGCTGCATTTCTTTTAATGGTGGAATAATATCCCATTGTGTGCATCCACTACACTTTATTTACCCGTTTATCTGTCGATATGGCCACTTGGGTTGTTCCCACCTTTTGGCTATTGTGAATAATGCTGCTGTGAACATTGGTGTATGTGGTAGTTTGAGATTATTTATGAATCCCAAAAAGAGAAAGATGATGTTTATAAACTAATCTATTCTGGATGTGATACCCTTTGATCATACTGGATTCAGTTGAGAGGCCCCTGATTAAATTACCTGTTAAGATTAGGGCTTTGATTTGACCACGTCAGTAAAGCGTGACTCAGGTTGAGTCCCTGCCCCCTTGGTGGGCCTATATAAACAGACCCTTACTCAATAAGACAGGGAAGAGGAGAAAACTTGTTCATTTTGATCCTGCCATGTGATGGAAAGGAGAAGGTACAAACAGCTAAAGCCCCTGGAAGAGAGATGAGCCATTTGCCTGAAGATTTGCAGCTGAAGAGAACAAGAGCATCTGAGCAGCTGAGAAGGCCCAAGAGACCAGGCAGAGATCAGCAACCATTTTGCTTTAACATGTGGCGAATGACTGGTGAGAAAGCACCTCTCATGGTACCTTGGGCTGGATTTTCCACGGCCTTGGGATTGTAGGGTTTTACCCTAAATAAATACTCTTTATAAAAGCCAACAGATTTCTGGTACTTTGCGTCAGCACCCCTTTGATAGACTAACACAGTGTACAAGTATCTTCTTGAGTTCCTGTTTTCAATTCTATTGGGTATAGACCTAGGAATGGAATGGCTGGAATCACATGGTAATTCCATGCTTAACTTTTTGAGGAACTTTCCTCATTTTACACAGGAGGAAAGCAGAAGCTCAGAGCGGTAAAGTAACTTTCCCCTGGCCACACAGCAGCACGGATAGATTTGAAGCAGGCCTGCGTCTGGTTTGCATGTGCTTTCTACCACACCACCCTCGAGTCTTTGTTCACTGCCCAAGCCTAACATTTGACTCTTTATCCTATTGGAAAGATGACCTAAGTCATCCATGCTTCCTAAATGGGCAGAAAGCCCCCTTCCTTTGGATAAAAAGCCTTGAGCAGCCAGTTGGGAAAAAGGCAGATTCCTGCCCAGGCATAGCAGAGGCCAAATAAATCTGTATTGGAGGTCACTGATGAGAAGAACAAGGAAATACCCACGGCTTCTAACAGGCAAGGCAGTGTTCTAAGCACTCCATGTATATTAACTTTGTTCTTCCTCAATCACAGCTTGAGATGAGGAAACAGAGGCACAGAGAGGATAAGTAACTTGCCTAAGGTCACACAGCTCATAAATGGATGACCTGGGATTCATATCCAGGCTGGCTCCAGAGTCTGCATTAGGCCCTTTCAAAACAAGACAAAAAAAATCAGGAGTATCTTTAGTCCCACTTACCAGATAGGGAAAGTGAGGTTATGGGAGGCTAAATGAGGTCTGCCTATACCAACTCAAGCAAGTGAGAAGCCAAGATAGTGAAGCTCAAAGCCTGGCTTTCAGGTGGCCTGAGAAATCACTGGCCTGAGAGGGGCTGTGGACAGTGGGCCCCCAAGGGACCAGGGGTTAGCAGATGGGAGCCTCTTTTTAAAAAAAAAAAACACAAAGTCATGAAAACACATCCCAACGTGACTGGTCTGCATTCTGTTTCTGCTCCCCCCCCCCCGCCCCGTCTAGGTAACTCGCAACCAAAGGAATCAATACTGGATGGCCCTATAAATAAATAAGCACATCAGTCAACTCAGTAATAAAACGAAGGGAAGAAAAATATGGAAATCAGCGATATTTGTGCAAATCCAGTTACTGTTTACTTTAATATTGCCTTATGTGCTTATGTGGTTCCAAAGAGACAGATTTAAAGTAATATGGAGCTTGGTGGATGACAGACTTAAAACGCATCCCCACTGGTGTGCTCTGAGAAGGGCTGATCCTCCCAGGATTCTACCTGAGGCCAGGAGAAGACAAAGTAGAAGCCCCTGAAGATGGATTACTTTAGAAAAGGCCTCTCCTTCCACTCCCCCAACCTGATACAATTCAAGTCTTTTCCTAGCTTACCTCCTGTGCCAGGTGGACATGTGGATATTTTCAGAATCCCAGTGGCCAAGTCAAGCAAAAAGGAGAGATGCGGGAGGTGTGACCCCATCACAAGGTTCCAGAAAAGCAAGTAAAATGATTTATTGAGGACAGCTCAGCTGCTGCCAAAGGAACTAGGGCCCAATGGGCTGGCAGGAAAGAATATGACAATAATGATTTATACTCAGAGGTGGGCTGATAGGAAGAATTCCAGGGCGGGCTGGTAACTGTTTGTACTTATTTGCAAGGCTGCCTTAGAGAATCTCAGGAAAGCAGAATGCCAAGGGAGTGGAAAGATCATGTAGTACAAACTTATAACTTTAGAAATGAGAAATCAAGGCTGGAAGATGCTCAAGGTCACGGGTGTTAAATGTAGCAGAGCCAGTGTAAGGCTGGAAAAAGTCTAGAGAGAGGGAGATTTCTTGGGATCAGACACTAGAATTTCATCAAACAGAACAGAGAACTCTTTCTTACCATGACACAATTGGCTGATCTGGAGGGAATGGGGCAGTTTGCAATGGGGGCAGGGAAGCTTCTCCCAAGCTTCCAGAGGTTTCCTTTGGCAACTCCAGGTGGGATGGGAGAGGGATCTAGGAAGTACTTTTGTGAAGTGTCGTGAGCCTTGTGTCTTACCTCGGCTTGAAAGCTTTTTAATACAGGAGCCACCATCTCTCTGATTTCCTGAAAAAGAGACCAGCGAAGAGTTCACCACATGTGCCAGATAGGAGACCCCATGGCCCCTGTTTGCAGCTTACCATTGTTTCCCCTAGATCAGCATTTTCCAAGAATGCACCGAGGGACCTGTGCTCCCTGGGATTTCATAAGGGTTACACACACACACACACACACACACACACACACGGGTTCTGAGCCAAATCAGGCTGGGAAACATCAAACCCAAGAGGTTTCTTTCCTGCAGGTATTTTTGGAACCTTTAATGTAATGCACACTGGGTATTTCCAGAAGAAGGAAAGAGGCAGTGGCACTTTCCAAATGTATCTGATCATGGAATTCTCTTTTCTACAAACTCTCTTGTGGAATGGTCAACCATCATGGAACACTCTTGTGAAAAAAGCTATCCTCGTGGGAGTGGGTGGGGTGGAGAGGTCCCTATTCCCCATGCCTGATGCTAAATCAAGCAAGTTCCTTCATGAAAACCCTCAGGGCATTGCTCAGGGGCTGCCTCCTCCAGGCAGCCACCTCTGATAGTCAACCCAGTTGCTATCTCTCCAGTGAAGATTGAATTTTGCATTATAGACACGTCACTTCTATACTCGCCTCTCTTTGCTCCACAAAGTGTGCAGTTTCTGGGGATCTGGCCTGGGCCAACGCCCATGGTGCCCTGCTCAGAGGAAGGGTCATGTCAATGTTTGATGAACTCTTTTGAAGTGGGCTGTGTTCAGAAGAGGTGGTTTGGGCTGGCAGCCCCGAGTCCCCTATTTATAGACTCTAATTCCTGCCTTACTCAAGTAAGCCGGAGGATCTGCTCCCCAGGGGGTCCACAGGTGGGCTTCCATTAGCTTTTGTCCCCAGTGTGCAAGAGGGGATGACTTTTAGAACCAAGTGGTCCCAAGATCCTCTGGTTTGCCCTGAGATCCAAGAGTGACTCCCCCAACCAGGGGGAGGGGAAGGGGGAAGCTCGGAGAAGCAGGAAAGGAAAGGATGGGCAGAAGAATACGTTGCAAATCCTCTTAGCTATGGAAACAATGTTGTGTTCCTTCTGCCTCTGGAAAAAAATCCTCCTCTCTTATTTCTATCCTGCAGGGCTTCTTGGACCCATGGACACATGGACATATGCTGGGGATCGTCAGCAGGGAGGTGTGTCCCCCTAGCAAATTTGCTCAGGGGCACACTGGTTGAGCAATGGAAAAGGGGAATCTAGGTCAGAGGTTATGAACCCAAATGGCCACAGAGGCCAGGTAGAAAATGGACAGGAAGGAGGTTTCGTGGAAAATCTTGGGGAAACACAAGCAGCGTCTGAAGGGGGCAGCAGCCACGCAGCTCTAGCTGACGAGAGCAGTGTAGGTCTGGGGTCTCAGTGTTGTGAGATCCACCAATCTGTCAAAAGACACCAGAAATCTGGATTTTTAGGTGAAATCGTCTGAGATGTGAGCTGTTGGCCACTTATTGTAAATTCTGAAGGACGTCCCAGACCAAAGAACACATGTCGGCAGGAAACCTCTGATCTAGGGTTCCTAGTGTGGTCCCCTGGCTTTATAGAAGGGGAGACCGAGGCCCAAGGAGGAAGGGTTGCTTGCTTAAAGTCACAATGCAAGTGGGTGGCACAGTGGGCGTCTGAACTCATGTCACCAGGCTTCCCAAACAGGTTCTTTTCACAACCCTGCACTCAAGTGAATTTAGGGGATTTAAACCTGAGGGTCAGGAGGGCTGGGGGGACATCGAGCCAAGGATGACCATTCCTTGAAGTCCAGGGCTCTGTTTGCTTAACCTCTGGGGGGGAGTTGGGAGAAGTCACGAGCTGGAGGTAAGCTGGGCACCAGCCAGATGATGTTCTTAAATAAAGCCTTGGCATGACTCTCTCCATCAGGAGAGGCTGGTTCCAAAAATGAGAATTTTCAGAGGCGCGACTATAATAGGAGTGGAAACTTATTCCTGCTAATTACATAATTGCATAATTATGCAGTATTAAAATTATGTAAGCTGAACTTGGAGGCTTAAAACCTGGCCTGGATTTCCCTCGTCACCTGGGGGCTCCCACGTGGCCTGGGAGAAGTTTGCTGTGGTGGGGATCCAGGAAGGGACGGAGGGTCTCTTAACCAGACAGGGAGGGGCTGCAAAGGTTTGGGGTCATTTCAGCTCTGCTTCCCAGAGGCTGGAGAGCCAGAGGCAAAGCTGCTGGTACCCACATTCTGGGGAAAAAATCAGTTTAAAGACGAAGCTGAGTACCGTTTGAAAAGGAAAGGGGACTTTCCTTTAACCTATGTCTTCTTGGAGCCAAACCATGGATTTTGGCCTTTCTGAAGAGTCACCCCTTTTCTCCAAGCACACCCTTCCTAAGCCCTCGAAGCTAAGATTCCTTCTAAGTTCTAGCTAGAACCTAGTCCCATCCCTTGCCTTGAGGAACCAGGGTATTGATGGCTTATGAAAAAAGGGTTTTGAGAGGAAGAGACCATGGTTGACTCGAAGGCTCGACCCTGCTGTATTCTTAAGCCCCAAGGCTGGCCAGGCCTGCCCCTTCTCCATCTTTCTGTGGCACCCTCCTTCATCAGGAGCTCCCACCTCTGGGTGATTCTGAAGGGCACAGCGTTCTGATGCTGACCTCCCAAATGTCAAGCCCCATCCTGCCCCCGTTCCAGGTTCAGGGCCCCCGAGCAGGGTGAAGACAGAAAGCTTAAATGTTAACCCTCTGGTGACCATCGGGAAACCCGGCTGGCTTTGGGGGAGGAATGGGCTCACAGAGCCCTGGTCTCAGTTTCCCATAATGGCTCTGACATGCAGCAGGCAGCATCTCTGCCAAAGCTGTACGGAGTCAGAGGGCTTTGTTTTCCCTGTTTGTGTTTATCCCCACCATATATATATATTTTTTAATCTGAGAAGCAATAGGGGGCCTGATGGAGGAAGGAAAGGAATTCACACAGTCGCCCCTGTGAAGAACAGAAACATGTCCGTTCTCGCCTCCTTCCCTGGGGCCCCTTATGTGCTGGGGGCTGGTGGCTCTCTGGACCAGCCCCACGGCAGCTGGCAAAGACAAAGCTAGTGGCTAGAGTGGTAAGGGAGGAGGTGCAGGGAAAGAAAAGACAGGGATAAGGTGTGTGTCAGGAAGGACAGGAGAGGGGGGCCAAGAGTCTACAGCCACCATCTCATATGCCAAATGGAAAAGCAAAATAAAAGAGAACTCTGAACACATTGGCACTGTCATCGAGGCCAGGCACTGGACTTGGATATGAATGCTGGGGGCTGGATGTTTTCTAGAGCCTCGAAACAATTACTTTAGCAGAGAGACATCCTGTCTCACTTGAGATGGCATCACCTAGCATTGCTCTGCCAAGAAACACCGAAGGTTGGGGGGCCGCAATTTTTCTTCGTGGCTAATTAGCTTCTTTTCTTGCTAGTCACTTACGTCTACAGTTTTCAAAATATAGTTTGAACAGAGAAAAATCTGCATTCCTACTGTGTTAATTCTATAACAGCAAATATACTGTACCTCAGGTACATTTTTCTTAAATTCCCGGCGGAGTTCAATTAAATGTTTATGAGAATGTTCACTCTCCTCCTGCCGTGCAGACAGCTCAGAAGCGATGGAATTAAGCTCCTTCTGGAATAATTAAAAAAAAAAAAAAGAGAAGAAAAAGAATTTTTCTCCTTTTCTTTTTTAATCACCATACAAAACAGCATTCCAAACAAGTTTTCTTAACTTACAAAGCTGGGAAAAGACAGGATATTGACTCCTGACATAAATGAATAATTTACCAAACTGGGAACGCAAACGGAAAAATCCAGGACAGCTTTTTTTTTTGCTTTTCAGATGTTGGGCCAGATTGATAATCTCCCAGAAAGTTGGGTGGAGATTTTTTTTTTTTTTTTCCCATCTCTTCCCCACCCCTTTGCCCCACCTCTTAAATTTCCAAAGGAGTGATGGCATAAGCTTGTCAGTAACTGTAGAAAACATCTCCAAACCATGTCAAAATTGTAAAGTACGGCATATTGTATGGGCATATTATAGTGTAAGAAAGTGCTGTCGACAGCTTTCATATATCAGAGGTGGGAACCAGTCCAACTATGAGTTACTTACACTTAAGTGTTCATAAATACGCCTTTTAAGATATAGATGGCTTTTTAATTTCAGTAGATTTTGGAAAAATGAAGGTGCCAATAAGAAGCAAGCTGACCTTTTGTGTATGCTGCAGTAAATCATTTAAGGTTCACTTCAAGTATAAGAAATATTTCATTGAAGACTCCTAGATTCGGAGGAAACGGATTGGAAGGCGCCTTGCCTGCCTATGTGCAAGAAGGCGTCAGACCAGGTTTTTACAGGAAGTACCAGTGAGGGTAAAAAAGAGAGTGAGGATGGAAGGGGGGTTGCTCCAGCTCACACACATCACAGACAATGTCTGCTGGTCTTACATGTATATTTGATCACCCCTCTCACAGCTTTCTTCACTTTAATGGTGGCAGTTTCACAAGGGGAGTACAATTCACCATTAGTTGTCATAGATTTCATTTGCATAATTCAAGATATGCTCTGTTTATGTGGTCTGCTGCTTTCTTGCACCATCCCGAGATGGGCTTTTTTTCTGGACCATAACTCGAGGAGCATTTCTGTATCTATCACCCGATTATATTTGCAGCAATCAAGCCCCATAATTTCCTAAATCTGGCGATGCAATAAATTTCTGCAATCAGATTTATTAAAAACACACACGCAGATGCGGGAGTGTATTTCTAGGGTGAACTCTTTAATCTAACATATGTATGACAAGGCCCGGCACCATGTTGAAAGACCCCATTTGTCATCGCTAATACACATTCATCTCGCACACACAATGAAACACTTTTACCATTAGATAATGAAATAAAAGTACTATTAACCCGCTGCAAATCCTTTTCCCTCTAAGAGATGAAATGCATGGTAACTGTCTTATAGCATGTCTGAGTCGGTAAATCTGTTCAACAGCAGTCTGCCACAGCACTGCGAACCTCTTACCAGTCGGGGGCTGAAGAGCCCACCCCAAGCTTGGGACAAGTGTCTCTGGTCTTTGGAGCCTTTTGGAGAAATCTGGGAAACTTTTTATTTCTGGAATCATGTCTCAACTTCTTTGGAGAAGCCAAGGGGAAATTTTAGGGTATATACATGTTACCTGAATAAAAATTAAAAATAAAAACCTAGGACTATGTAACACAAACAGTGACCCTTAATGTAAACTGTGGACTAGAGTTAATAGTATACTTATAATACTACTGTTTTGTCAACTGTAACAAAAGTACCATGCGAATGCAAAGTGTTAATAATACGGAAAACTGTGTGTGAGGGGGTATATGGGAACTCTGTACTTCTGAGATTTTTTCTGTAAACCTACAAGCGCTCTAGGCAAAAATACAAGAGGGGCGAGGGAATGGGCCTTGTGTTGCTCTCCAAGGTGCTGAAATCAACTCTGCCGCAGCACAAGGTATGGTGACTCGGGGACACAGGGACTTCCAGTCCAAATGTCCCTCAGAATTTTGAGCCAGATGAGGGTCACAGTGTCATGGGAGAGGAGAAGGAGAGAAAAAAATTTCTGACAGGTCACCAAGTGGACAGGAGAAATAAGGGAGACTTCCGCTTTATCATCCTTTAAAAACCACCATTGTGTCCAAAGCAGAAACCAAAATCGAACAGGACCAAACACTGAGACGTGAGGGGGGAAGACCTGTATTTGCAGCAACATTGCTGATCAAGGGTAGATGAGAAACGACTGGTTGGTGCAGGCAGGTGAACAGAGCCCCACCTGGCAGGAGGGAAGGTGCCGAATGCTGAGTGCTCCCCGTTTTTCTTAGTTTTTTCCGTCTATCTTGATGACAATGATATGATTTTGGCATTGCTAGAGGACAAACAGAACTGGGTCTGGAGCTTTTGGATTATCATGTATCTGACACTATGATTTTGTTTGTTTTTTTAAAGTCTCTGGGACATTGTACCTCCCCACACCCTGACAACTAATATGCCTGGTGGGGACTGGACTTTGCCTTCTCCTTTAAAACATCAAACCCAGGCTCTGAAAGGAAGGGTCAGAATAGGTTCCTTTCAGTTGCCTGATGTGCTGTGTCAGTCACCAAACAATTGAGCCTTGCCACCGGCCTGGCGCCCTCCACCTGAACCTCCCAGCTCAGGGGCTGCCTGGCCTCACTCAAGGTTCTTGGTGTCTGTGTCGTCTTCCCTGCTTGGCCCTCCAGCGGCAGGTGATGTCACTGATACCCACTCTCTTCCCATCTCAACATGGCCTAAATCTATGCTCACTCTTCAAGCTTGAATTCTTGCTACAGGTACCATAGGTAAACCACCCTTATAATAATAACAATTATAGAATTTTAATAATAGTAAGTAAACCACAATTATAACTACCTCTTATCAAACGCTTACCATGTACTATGTTAAGGTCTTTACATGCATCATCTCATGTAACAAACATGTTAGTATGTACACAAGGTGATTCAAGCAGGGGCTAAGAAAGAAATTACAGTCAATTGTAATAATCCAGGTGTGGATTATGTCCTTGGTGGATTATAAAGGCCAAATTTGCATGCCCTGCTCTATAACAGGCTCTGAACCCACTTCCCATTAGTGGGGGGTGTTTAGGGAGCCTAATTTTAAGTGATGTAAGTGTGTAGAGTATCCTGTTGGCTGGTAGTACCCTTTTATTTAGATAAATTGGGAGTTCAGAAAAACCCACTAGATCAGTGATTCTCAGATTTCTGGATTTCACAGGTCAGTAAAAATCTCAAAAACGGGGGGGGGGAGTAACTGATAGAATATTGCCAAATTTTACTGTCACAAGCAAAGGCATTAAAAATCATTCCCTGCACCCTAAAAGAAAGGATATTGGGATAGCAACAAAGCAACGAGGGCCAACTCCAGACTCGACAATGGTCTTTAAAAATAGACACATTTAGCTTAATGAAAAAACTGACAGCACTGTAGTTCTTTTTTTTTTTTTTTTTTTTTTTTTACCGGGAGATCCCGGGGATCGAACCCGGGTCCCTCCGTATGGGAGAAGGATGCCCAACCAATTGAGCCACATCCGTCCCCACTGTAGTTCTTTTGAAGGAACAAAACCTAAACCTCTGTCATAAACATAGACTAGCCTGCTCTGAAGTCAAGTCTTAGAAGCGAGCGCCCGAACCACCATGAATGCACAGCCGGCAGGGCTCTCCTCATAGAATAACAGAACTCGGAGCCTCTCAGGCCCAGCCTCCGGGCCCCCCCAGCCCCCCAGCCCTAGGGGAGCCATGATTAACACAGCCCCAGACTTGGGGCCGGGCCCAGGCTGGGAGGAGACTCATCTGATTAACCGGCCATCAGCAGCAGACAGACAGCCCGGAGCCTGGCACAGACCATTCAAATAATGATCATCATAAACAGCCCATTTGCAACTAAAAAGAAATAATTTTAATGAGCTTGAAGCAGATGATAGATGCAGCTGAGGCTTGGGCCAATGTGCAGAGAGAAAGGAAGTTGGGATCCAGCCGCTCCCGGGACCAGGGCACCAAAGGAAGAAGGTGGGCTGGCAGGAAGGGGCACTCCTGATGGGGTCTGCGGCCAACCCTCCCCCCGCCCCGAGCCCCTCTCACTTCCTGGAAGTTCCCCAGGCCCAAGAGGGTCTGCCATCGGCATGCCAGGCCACCCTGGGAGTTAGACCTCCAGGGCACTCAGCCTCACAGCCTTGGAACACTTGAGCCAGAAAGAACCACCTGGTCAGTCCATTGCCGGCCAAACTTCAACAACACATTTCCCTCTGCGTGAATGTTGCCATACTGATATTCCACCTGCATTAGGATTTAAAGTTTATCTTCGAGTTGATTCCCTTTTTCTCTCTGATAAAGATATACACAACTTCAAGCTCTGTCTAAGGCTGATGATTTTTCCACCCATGTAACCACCACCCAGATCAAGATACCAAAGGTTCCCAGTGCTTCAGATGGCTCCCTCATGCCTCCTCCCAGTACCCCTAAGTAATCACAGATAAATTTTGCTTGTTCCTGACCTTTACATGACGACATCCTGTCCCATCAGTAAGAGCAGGGTGGTGTCCCACATACCTACTGCCCTAGTCACCTTCTGTCCCATCAGTGGGGGGTGGATTTCCCACACCTACTGTTCACAGTCACCTCCTGTCCCATCGGTGGGGGGGGGTTTCCCATACCTACCACCCACAGTCACCTCCTGTCCCATCAGTGGGTTTTTTTCCCCACACCTACCACCCACAGTTACCTCCTGTCCCATCATTGGGAGGGGGTTTCCCACACCTACTGCTCACAGTCACTTCCTGTCCCATCAGTGGGGATTGTGCACTAAACGAATCTGATTCTCCCATTTTAAAGATGAGGAAACAGAGACATGGACAGCTTAGGTTACCTGCCAAAGTCACACAGCTTGTTAAGAAACTGGATTTCCTACTAGGGGAGGGTGGGTCTTGGCTGGAGAGAGAAAACAGTTGGCTATCCGTAGGATATGTTGAGCACTCTGGATTTAACAAGGTTTCCCCAACCTGGAGGGATTGGGACTCTTATAAGAACACTTGGTTTTTAAAGGAATTTAACACCTGAACGTGTCAACTATGTACCAAGCTTTGATCCAGAATCTGTGTTCATATGGGAGAAACCCAACAGCACACACCTGTGCCTGCATGACCCCCCAGCATGGGTCCACATGCTTCTCAGCTCCAATAGATACCCCCCAAACTCAGGCATCACCTCCTAATACTAACTCCAAGAAAACTTCTAAAAAGGATGCGGCAGTTGTTGGGGGCGGGTGTTAAGTAAGTGAGGAGCTCAGGAGTTCCCAACTTTTGAAGGGATTTTTGTGAAGGAAGCAAAGCCTTCCTTAGCATGCCCCTCCCTGGCTCAAAACCCACCTATGGCTCTCTGCTGCCCTGGGACAGACTCCACACTCCCAAACTTGGCATCAATGGGTCCCTGCCAGCCATCCCGTCTTCCCCTCTCCTTGTTTCTTTCCCAGTCACAATGAATTCCTTGCAGGAATCCAAATGCACCAGTATCCCAGTTCCATGTCTCCACAAAGACCATTCCTTCAACCTGGATGATCTCATTCTGGCTTTGCAGCTGGATTTACTCATCTTGTGTCTCAGCTAAAATGCTTCCTCCTCCAGGAAGGCTTCCTGATTCCTCCTGCCCCCTAAAGTCCAGGCTTCTCTTTTGTGACCCTGTTACCCTTTTTAATATTCACCACCAGATTTCTTTTTCTTTTTCTTTTTTTTAACCTATGTAATCAGATTTCATTTTTAAAGCTCTAGAACATTTTCTTCAAGTGAACTCTTACACAGAAGTTTCTTATAGAAAGCAAGAGCTTGTAATAACATTTATTGTGTGCCTATTATGTGCCAGGCAGTTGCCAAGAATTTTATGTACATTATTTCTTGTAAGGACTGGTGTCAGTTTAAATTCCAGACCAGGTATGGAAAACCATTATGAACAGTGATTCTGACTTCTAATATAGTCAAAAATCCCCCCCCCCACAAACATGGAGCTCTGCTTTCACCTTATTACAGGGAGATGCAACCAGAGATGTTGGAGCTCATCTATCCACCTACCCACCTGCCTACCCATCCACTCATCCACGCATTGACCCGTCCACATATCCATGCATTTGTGCATCTATCCATGCACCCAGCGTCTCTGAGGTGCTAGGTACCAGATGAAGAGGGTGGCAATGATGAATCAGTGAGGCACAGCTTGGATCTTCAAAAAGCTCAGAAGCTAAAACAGACAAGCTAGGGGTATATATGATTCTATAAAAAAGGACAAAAGCCATTATGTGGCAACTCACTTTCAGAGCAGGCTTAGAGGAGAGTGAAACCCTAACATGTCTTCTGTATTGACTTTGGGTGGGTATGGAAGCTGATGGGGTTAGGCAGAGGTAGAGTTTTACCTACCTTTTCTATTACATCACTGTGTGGTCATCAGCTTGGGGCTGCTGGTAGCACTTAGGTATTAACCAGACTGTAAGTCCTTTATCCAGCATCCATCCAATCACTCAATCCACCATGAATTTATTCATTCATCCAAATATCTATCCATCCAACTGATCATCCATTTTCCAATTGATCATATACCCATCTATTTATCCAACTGATCATCCAGTATGCATCTATCCAATCACTCAACCAGTCATCCATCCATCATCCATCCATCTATCTTCCATGTATCAATGCAAACATCCATCCAAACTAACCTTCCATCCAACTAATTACTGAGCCTCAGTTCTGTGCCAAGCACAGTGGTGGTACATGGTAACCAACCAGACAGTCCCTGTCCTTGAGGAGCTCACAGTGCAGTGGAGGAGACAGACAGACAGGTCAATTCTAACACTGTAAGCCTGCGTACAAAATGAGGAAAGTGCAATGGGAACAAAGAGAACAAAGTGACTTACTGTAATTGAGGGAAAGTGTCACCAAGGTGGGAACATCTGAGCTGGGCTGAGAAGTTTGTCAGATAAAGAAAGCAGAGGGAATGGGATTATTGCAACAGCCCCTAACGAATCTCTCCTCCTGTCTTTAGCATTCTTCTCCTTAACACATATCACTACCAAACACACTAAGGCAAGCCTCATTTTATTGTGCCTTGCTTTATTGTGCATCACTTTATTTTGTTTTTGTTTTTTACAAATTGAAGGTTTGTGGCAACCCTATGTTGAACAAGTCTGTTGACGCCATTTTCCCAACAGCATGTGCTTACTTTGTGTCTGTGTCATATTTTATTTAAGGTCTGTGCATTGTTTTTAAAAGACATAATGCTATTGCGCACTTAATAGACTACAGAATAGTGTAACCATAACTTTTATATACCGGGAAATAAAAAAACTTGTGTGACCCATTTTATTGCAATATTTGCTTTATTGTGGAGGTTTGGAACTGAACTAACTAACAATATCTCTGAGGTATGTCTGTTTATACTTTACTTATTTATTTTATTTACTAAAATGAAAGCTCCATGAGGGCAAGGTAGAGATTTTGGGTTTCTCCCCCCTCCAGTGATAGTACAGTTGCTGGCACCTGGTAGGCACTTTAGAAGTGTTTGCTGCCTATGGCTGAACGCTATGTCAAGGCCAGAAGCCATGAAAGGGCCTGGCCTGTCTGGGGGGACAGTGAGTGGTGAGGTTCAGAGTATGGGTTCTGGAGTCTACAGACCTAGGTTCAAATCCTGACATTGACAGCTCACTAGCAATGTCGCCCTGGACAAATTCTCAACCTCAGTTTCTGTGTCTGTAACATGGGGATAAAAACTCACATCCATAAGGGTACTGTGAGGGATCCCTTGAGACCTAGATTGTAAGGAGGTGAACTGGTACAGCGTCGAGGCTCCTCACAGCGTTAACCGCCTTTGCCAGGATGTCGTACCCTCAAGGGTGGGCCTTGTTCACAGCTGCACCCACGACTTAATAAACACCTGAAGATAAACGCATGCCAAGTCCCTTGCATCGGGAGCCAGGGGGTCTGCCTTTGTGGAGACCCAATATCCCGTTCCTTCGCCTGGTCCACGGTCCTGTTCAGGACTCTGCTGTCGGGTCAGAGGGGCCGTTTTCAGGGGATGCTCAGAGCAAAGCAACTGGCTCCAGGTGCTAGTGGGGCATGATGGCTCTGGGCCAGGACTGGGGAATGACCTGGGATGGGAGGGTACATGCTGGCCTGCCAGGAGCAAGGAGACAGGACAAGACAGATGGCCCTGCAGCCCGCGGAGATGGATAACTGAGCCACGGCTGAGAGACAGCCTGAGTCACCAGAGCCATCCATCAACCCCTGCACTGTATGTAAATTTCAGATGCCAAAGATGTATTGGGCCAATTATCCAAGGCCAGGGCAAGGGGCGGTGCCTACGAGAAACAGTTCTCAGCCAGGTTGGGGAGTGGGAGCCTTTTGCTTCTTGCATGCCATCAACTGGTCTGGGGTGATAGCTCACACGTGGATCACAGAGCCCATCGGAGGGGGGCCTGGGTGTGTGCAGAGAGGCTGCCAACAATGCCTCAGCCACTTCCAGTGCAGAGATAATAATAAGATGATGATAACTGTCCCATAGAAGGCTCCTGTGTATTAGGCTCATGCAAATACATTTAATTCCCCCAACAGTGCCTGGAGTGCAGTGGCTTCTCTGGAACCATTTGTTGAGGGAGCAAACGAACAGTCCTGAGAGGCAGTGCCATTTTACACATGGTGCCTGCAGGGAGATCAAACTGCTCACCCAAGGTCACCTGGCTAGGAAGTGCATCATGAACTTGAACTGAGGTCTCTCTGGGTTCTTTCCTTGGTGCCACGCTTCTGAGGCAGATCTGGCCGTCTTTCCCTGACTTGTCTGTCCTTGACTAATATTCAGGTGGCCTGAAGACCAGGAGCAAGGCTGGATCTGGTCAGTTTGTCCATCCATCTGTCTGTCCATCCATCCATCACCCACCCATTCACTCAACAACTATTCCTTAAGTGCCTGCAGCACTGCCAGGAATAAGCCGGATCAGCTCCTGCCCAGACGGAGCGTTTGGTCAGGTAGGGAGCACGGGGAGGAGAACCGCGGGCCATCGGGCCCTCCTGGCAGCAACCCCAGCTCTGGCTTCCAGAAAATCCAGATGACAATTTGCTTTTTTTGTGTGTGTGTGGTACCAGGGCTGGGGATTGAACCTGGGATCTTGTATGTGGGAAGCCGGCGCTCAATCACTGAGCCACATTGGCTCCCCTGAGTTGGATTTTTCATTTGTTTGTTTGTTGCTTGTTTTTGTTTTGGGGAGGCACCGAGGACCAAACCTTGTAACTTCCATGTGGGAGGCGGGTGCTCAACTGCTTGAGCCACATCCTCTCCGCTGGCAATTTACTTTTAGTCTAAGGCTGGACCAGAGGCAGACCTGGTTCAAGTCCCGACTTTAGACTGTGTAAGCTTGGCAGGCCCTTTGCCTGTCTATACCCATTTTTTTTATTGCTGTGAAATAGAGTAACAACAGCACCGGGGGTGCCAGCAGGATGAGGTCCAGGCTGCGGAAGGTGCCTGGGAAGGGCCACCTGAGGCCCCAAGAGGGCAGCAGCCTTCCCCACCCTGAGTGTCAGGCCAAGGCCCTGGGTGGTGGGAGTGGGGGGTGGGGGTGGGGCAATAGTTCTCATCAGCAAATCCCTGCGGCTCAAGTCAATTTCTCAACCTTGCTACACCACCCCGGGCCAGACAATGGTCACTTCCGACCTGGGCCACCACAGGAGCCTCTTCCCTGGGCTCTTCACTGCCATCTTGCCCCCTACACTTCCCACCCCGCAGCCACAGGGGTACCGGTAAAACCTCAGGCAGATCCTGTGCCTCTTCTGCTCAAAGAGCCTCAGTGGCTCCCGCCTCGCTCAGAGTCAAGGCTGAAGTCCACATGTGACCTCAAGGCCCCACAAGTTCCACCTCTGGCCTTACCTCCTTCCACTGCCCTCTCCTTGCTCTGCTCCAGCTACATGGACTCCTCACTCAGTCTTTTTTTTTTTTTTTTAAGATTTTTATTTATTTTTTATTCATTTATCCCCCCCTTGCTGCTTGCGCTCGCTGGGTCAGCCAACCACGCCGTGCGGGCGGGCCTGCCCTCACCAGGAGGCCCCGGGAACCAAACCCGGGGCCTCCCATATGGTAAACGGGAGCCCTACTGACTGAGCCACAGCCGCTTCCCCTCACTCAGTCTTAAACGCACGAAGCATCTTCCTGCCACAAGGCCTTTGCACCGGCTGCTCCCTCCACCTGAAATGCTGTTTTCTCAGCATTTCCACAGGGCTCTCTCCCTTACCTCGTCTGGGTCTTGGGTCTTGGCTTGAATGTTACCTGCCCCACCATCTTATTTTAAAGAGCAAACGCCGCCTCTCTACCTCACCGGTCCCTCGCTCTGCTTATTTCTCCCTGTAGCATCTGTCCTCATCAACACATGGGGACTTACTTCTCTATTTATGGGCCTGTCTCTCCCTGCCTCTAATGTCAGCTCTACAAGGACAGAGACTTTGTGCAGCTGATAACTGGCATATAGTAGGTGCTCACTAATTGTTGAATGAATGAACGTATGAGTAAGTGAACAAATGAAAGGTGAGCTGGCCAATGCTACCCCCCCAAGTGCCTTGGCCCATCCCCAGCCCCGGAAGCATCAGGCAAGAAAACAAGCCCTCTCCCGCAGCAGGCGGGGCCTGGAGGTGGCTGTCCTTGAGAGATGGTGCCAATCAAATGCTAATTATCTCGCAAGCCCCACAGATCGGAGCCACATCCGATCACTTCCTCCTGCCCTTGATTGCTGCTTTCTATTCTGGAATTCTCAGAATGCAAAACCTCATGGGTACCAGGAAAATGAAGCAGGCCCTCTCCTTTGGTAGGTGCTGGGGGTGCTGGGGACACCTCCTGCCCCCTCCCAGGGCTGATGTACCTGGTCAAGCTGGGTGAGCTGGCCAGGCAGTTCCCTCTGTGCCTCTTCACCTTCCTCTATCAAATCAGGGGGATGAGAGCAAGGGATCATTCATTCATTCACCCATCCATCCATTCATTCACTCATGCAATGTTTACCAAGCACCTACTATGTGACAGGCACTTGTTAGGGGCCACAGTGGTGCTGCATCACCCCCTTAGGGGAACCATGCCCCTCTGGTGCCCATAGCTTCTCACCTTGGGCTCACAGCCCTCTGGCCCACTCCCCAGGACCCCCTAATACTTGCCCAGGCAGCCAGTCATCACAAATGCTCATCTAGCCGACCGTGGATGTGGGCGTCTGGGTGAAGCTTTCAAGGAGGAAGGGCCAGTGGGCAAAGTGGGGCGCTGGACAGCCTGGGCTGTGCTGGGGATGGCTGGCTGCCTGGATGCATGTTAGGGACTCTTGGGCAGCAGGAAAGTCACGACATCAAGGCCAGAAGCAATGGGGACCCAGAGGGGACTGCTGAGCAGAGAAGGGGCACATGCTCTCAGCAGCTATGGGAAGCCACACAGTGAGGAACAAGCCTGGAGGCTGGGGGAGCTGCGATGCCAACTGCTGCTACAGCCCAGGCAGGCGGGGAGGACTGGAGGCAGCAGGCAGGAAGGGCAGGTGATGGATTTTAGGGACCCACTGGAAAGGAATCCATGCCACTTGGCAACGGGGGGGGGGGGGATCAGCCAGGTGAGGCTGAAGGCGAGCCTGAGAGACAAGACCCTCAGATGGGGGCTGCAGGGCATGGTCAGGAGCCATCCATGCCAGGAGCCTTTGGGCCGACGCCTGGCGTGCCCCCCAATTTGCTGTTGATTTTTGGCAAGTGCCTCATCGTTCCATTGGTTAAACTCGGGCAGGAACATATGAGACGATCATAAGGAATCTGTAGATGCAACTTCTTCCTAACCAAATAGGAGGAATTAGTGTTCACAAAGGCTCTGTTGGGTCTGCTTTGTAAGTCTGAAGGCAGAAAAAGATGTTTCGAAAGAAAAATATTTTGTAAGGGGAAAGGGAGGAAAAGGGAGCCAGAGGTCAAACTAAACGTGCCCTCCAATTCTGCTGATGTTCCTGACCTCCAGGGACACCCCTTAATGCCTTAGCCCTAATTTAGCTGCATCCATTACACTGTGGCCGTTCTTCTCTCGGGTTGGAAAACGTTTCCTCAGCGATGCCTCTTCCAGGAAGTAGGATGGGCTCGAATGGGGGATGCCCAGGACAGGTCACCCAAGACAGACCCTTGGAGCCTCCTGCTACTCAGACAGCCCTGCGACAGAGCCTCCTGTCCCAGCCTGCCCCCAACGCCATGACAGACAGCACCTGATTGGCTGTGTCCTGCCCAGGGTACAGAGGGTCCAGATGCACAATCTTTGCCACTTCCAGAAAGGAAAGGATGAGAGGGAGAGAGAGAGATAAAAAACGATGATTTTAAAAATCAACATCCCTCTTTAATCTACCTATATCTTATTAATACGTTTATTACCAACAGTAATGCTGAAATTCCCACCGAGTTAAGTATAATGTAATTACTGGAAACTGTACCCAGGACCCCCAACTGCCTTCCCAGCACAGGAAACCAGAGACGGATGGTGACATCTGCGTGGTGGTAGGTAATGATCTGACCTCAAGGCAGGGGAAAGTCAAAGATGAGGCCTGGACCCTCACTGCCACAGGGATTTGCCCACTCCCTGGCCAGACCACAAAGAGGCCACTTCCAAAACCAAGGCAAAAACAAGACGCTTTTCTCCAAATGCTCCCTCTTCCCAGACCCGAGGGGACAGCATCTCTGTATTGTGGTAGAACAGGGTGTCTGTAAAGGCAGGACATGTTCATCAACGCAAAGGGGAATGACAGAGATGGCCATATAAAGAAATAAAGGTCAGCAGGGATGCCCAGACACACAGACCCATGGACACAAAGACATACAAAGGTACTTGCAGAGACAGATACACAGAGACAGACAGACACACAAACACACGCAGTCTGTGTAGAATTCGTTTTTTTTTTACTGTATCTACTGACTAAGAGAAAACTCAAGGACAGACTGGCCAGTCCAAGACCAGGGACTGTGGGCCCCTTTCATTCTCTCTCCTCTTCTCATCTGCTTTTCCTCCCAGAACCTAAAGAGGCCCACAACACAGGACTCTCATCTTTCCAGCACTGGGTTCAGACAAAGGTTCAGGAGTCAGGCTGGGGTAGAATCCCGCCTCTGTCACTCTCTAGCTGGGAGATCAGGCTAGTGCCTGAGCCTGTTTCCTGCTATGTAAAATGGGGGTAATGCTTCATGAGCACCATTTCAGCTGAAGAGATCAAGCTGAGCTATCCACAAGTGGAAGTGCTGGGTTCTAGCAGCTGTGAGAGGGAGGCGGAGTTGGGCAGACCTGGGTTCGAATCTTGCCTGCAGCATTTGGAAGCTGGGACATGGGGCAAGTCACTGCACTGCTCTCAGACTCAGTTTTCCCATCTGTACTATGGGGATAATTTTCATACTAAATGAATCCCAGCCATGTCTCACTTAAATATCTCTAACTATGCAGAAATAATAACTCCCTCAACACCACCTGCATCGAAACTGCCATCACCATCACTGGACTATTTCCAGGGCCTCTTCCCTTGTCTGCCAGCTCCACCCTCATCTGCTACAGCCCATCTTCCACATGGCAGCCAGAACGAGAATCAGCTTTTCAAACGTGAATCAGCTCGTATCTCTCCCCAGCTCGAAATTCTTCAGTGACTTGTTTGCCACAGTCTTAGGTTAAAATCCAAATTACTCGCTGGGGCCTATAGAGGGCAGCCACTGTCCCAGCTCCAGCCTTAGGGGGGGTGTCCCTCTCCCTCACTCTACATGGAGTGCAACCACACCCACTGCCTTCCAGTCTTCCAGCACGCCAGCCTCCTTCTCACTGCAGGGCCTTTGCACATGTGGTTCCCTCTACCTGCAACTCCCCATGCCTGCAAGTCCTCACCTTCTCAGTGAGAACCTGCCTGATCCCACCAGTCCAAAATCAAAGCAGACCCTCCCTACCACGGCCTGCCATCCAATCTTGCTCCGTTGTACGGAGCATCCACCATCACTTGCGGTGATAAAGTTATCATGTGTTTGACTGTCCACCTCCTCCAAGACTAAAAGCTCTGCAAAGGCGAGGACTTCGTTTTGTTCTCTGGTGTATCCCGGCACTTAGACTCGGGTTTAGTTGTTGGAAGTTGAATAGACATTTTTTGAATGAATGCTCACCTTGCTGAGTTCCTTTGAACATCAAATGAGAGTAACAAATATGAAATGACTTCGATAACTCTCAAGTGTTTCACACAAATAAGGCAAATAATATTTCTGTAAAATGGAATTCGGTTACTTTGGGGCCTAGAAGTGGGGGAGGAAGCGAGGTCAGGGAGGAAAGGGAAGAAAAGCAAAGGGGGGAGGGGAATTTAGGACTAAGGAAACAGAACCAGTGTGCTCCCCTAAACATGCCCGGGGCTGGGGGTGGCACTGCTGCCCCAAATGTTAGTGCTTCCTGAAACTTTAGGGCCTGGGAGAACTACTTGGATGTGAATCTATTCACATTTTAAGGCCATATTTTTTGTGTAGGCCCCTTGGCTGCTGGGTCACTTCTGAGAGGACGCAGCCAGGGCTGGTGGTGGGTGGCGAGTCTGGTCTGGCTGACCCAGCCCACCTTCAGCCCAGTCCATGCCTGGCCATGTTCCTGTAGAGATGAAGCAGCTGTTTAAGGAGGGGAAGCAGTCTGGTCCCTCACGCAAAACAGGCCCCTTCTGGCACCGAACCCAGTGCTGTTTGTCAAACCACGCTTGCTGCAGGAGACTGTAGTTCTCTCGGGAGCCCCACCACTGCTTACATCCTGCTTCCACAAGCTGATTGCATCCCTCCATCCGTCCCTCTCTCCAACAAACATTTATGGGGCACCTACTCTGGTCCAGCAGTGGACACAGCAGACACGTCCCTGCCCATGTGATGCCGCCAGCCCAGCATCTTAGCGCTCATGGGTGAGGGCGTGGAATTCAGGGCTTCTGTGGCCTTCCTCTAGTTCTGCGAACCAGGCAGCATAACAACAGCCAAGGGAACAATAACAGAAGCTGCTATTTTCCTGCACACACTGAGTGCCAGAAACCACATGAGGGGCCTCATCTTCATGAGGGTTACAACAGTCCTTCAGATGATGTTACCACTTCCATTTTACAGACAGTAAACTGAGGCTCAGAGGACAGGTCACTTGTCCCAGGTCATAGACTTGGTAAGCGATAGGGCTGGGATTCGAACCTGCGTCCTCTCGGCTCCAGAGCCCAGCTGTGTTCTTCCCATGGCCCTGCCGCACACCCTGCCCTACCTCTCTTCTGCTGTGCTTCTGCGGCTTCCCTCTCCTCCCACAGCCCCCGAGCCCCATGCCTCTCCCTGCAGTTAAAGGGGTTGAATTCTGATCGATCCTAGAAAGAGTCATTGAGGACGGAGAACATACTTAGCCGTGACCTTGACCTTCTAGGACTGCACTAACATGGTAGCCACTAACCTCCTGTGGCTATTCACATTTAATAAAGCTAAAGGAATTTAACACAATCTCCAATTCAGTTCTTCAGCTGCACTAGCCACATTTCATGGGCTCAACAGCCACAGGTGGCAAAGGAGTGGCTACCATATTGGACAGCTCGGGTAGAGAACATTTCCAAGATCGTGGAAAGTTCTGCCGGACTTCGCTGCTTTAGGATGCCTAAGGACGTGCGGCGTGTGCCCGGCCCCGGCCAGCCACTCATCTCCTCAAGCTCCGATGGCTCCCAGGACCCCATAGACCCAGCCCAGTTGACTGGAACCAGGGACTGCAAGTGCAGGAGCACCTACAAGTGCTGGGGGTGGGGGGTGGGGGTGGGCAATGCGAAGGCCCTTACGTTGCAGGGGAAATGCATGCTGGTATAGCCACCCTGGAAAGAGGCCTGGCAGTTTCTTAAAGAGTTAAACAAAATATTTCTCTTATAGCTCAGCAATTCCATTTCTCCACCTGAAAGAAACAAAACTGCGTGTCCACACAGGGGCCTGGGCACAGTCTTCATAGCAGCGTTAGGAACCTACCCAAATGTCCATCCATGCAAGAACAGATAAAGAGAACGTGGCAGATCTATACGAGGAAAACTATTTAGCAATAAAAAAAGGACAAAATGCTGATCCACGTTACAACATGGAAGAACCTCGGAAACATCATGGGAAGCGAAAGAAGCAGGTGCAGAGGACCACACGGTGCATGTTCCCATTTATATGAAATGTCCAGAGATGGGAGATCTATACAGACAGGAGAGTCTCGATTTCCTGGGGGTGGAATCGGGAAGTGACTGTAAAAGAGCATAAAGGACCTTTCTGGGGTGACAAAAAGGCTCTAAAACTGGATTGTCGTGATGGCTGTGCAACTCTTTTTTTTTTTTTTTTACCAGGAGGTCCCAGGGATCGAACCCGGGTCCCTCCATACGGGAGACGGACGCCCAACCATTTGAGCCACATCCGTCCCCCAGCTGTGCAACTCTTGCAGCTCTACAAGCACTGACTTGCATGCTCATGCTAGGTGCGTTTCATGGAATGTAAATGATACTCTGATAAAGCTGATTCTCAAAAACCTCAACGGAAACCAGGGGTGGAGGAAGCCACAGCTAAGAGCCACTACGCCCGTCAAGCTCTCACTGGCTCTCTTTCCAGGGCTCTTTCCCCTCCCGTCTTTGCCAGAGCCTTGGTCCGTCGTGACGCTAACAACCATTTATGGACAATTCACTGGGCAGAGGCTCCATGTTAAACATTTTACCTGAGGCAGTTACTAGTATCCCCTTACCTCGGATGGCAAAAACAAGGGCCCAGGGAGGGTATGTCCTTGGCTCAAGGTCATAGAGCACGCCGGAACCAGGGTTCCAACCTGTGTCTTACTGTCCTGCTCTCGCAGTCCACAAGGACATGGCGTCCAGCCTCCCAGCAATGCTGGGGGAAGCTCCAAAGAACAAATCACATTCCGTGCCCTTGAAGCCTCGTGCCGGCGGCCGGTGCCCAGACCCATGCTGCCCTGCTGCCTGGGGCCCACGGGGTCAGTTTCAGATGATTTTTATTCTAAAACGTTTTGTGTATCTCTTTTTTTTCCCCCAGGGGTTTATAAAATCTGTCTTTTCTATATCAGGTTGAAACTTAGAATACAGGTTGTCAGCCAACATGCCAGGCATTTTTCTAAAAATAACCCAAATTGGTTAAGCCATTTTTAAGTGATGAAACATTCAGGGGAGGGAGAAAAAGTTGTTGAGCAGGAAGGGGAGGGAGGGATTTTAAAGGTGGTTTCCGACGATTTTTTTTTAATGGTTTCAAACTAAATATTAAAAAAAGGTCTTGTCTGAACCAGATGGACGTGGACCAGTGGCCGCCGGTAACGACTGTGGGACGGTACGCGATTTTCTCTGGTGCCTTGAGCCTCAGACCAGCTGCCCAGAGGTGGGCCTTTCAAGATCCCTGTGTGTGGTTTTCCAGAATATCTCACATGGGGGTTGGGGAGGACAGGACACAGACAGGGAAGCGGAAGTGTGGGATCAGAGCCTGGAACTTTCTTCTGATGGCCACTGGGAGAGGAATTGGGGGTAGGGGTTGGCAGGGACCCAAGGGTGAATGGAATCAAGGCCGGAGTTTGCCACCTTCTCCCTAAGCCAAGACTACCTGGATGCCAAGGGTCTTCTCAAAACAGAACCACCCCATTAAGTCAAATTCTCATTAGAATGCATATTTGCTCAAATATTTTAAATATTTTAGGCACCTGCTATGTGACAAACCGTGGGTACAGCAGGGAGGACCTGTTCCCAGCAGACCTCATGGGGTTATAGGCCAGGGCGGGGGTCAGGCAGGTGATGCCACAGAAGGAAGGGGGTGGAGGCTGGGCAGGACTGTGGCGAATGGGAGACCCGTGATCCGGCTAAAGGAGTGTTTCCGATTGGGGTCACACAGATCAGGATGGTAGGCCCAGTGTGGCTGGAAAGTCTGATTCTAAAGTGAAGCCCAAATCCAGATTTTTAATGTGCATATCTCCCAATTTTTAATTGTTGGCAAGAAATTCCAAAAACTTTTAACAACGCAGTTTGTGCCAAACAAAACAGATTTACTGGGGGATTTGGACCCTGGCCTGCCAGTTTGCAAACTCAGGTCTAGACTGTTAATTAGATGGGCTGGAGAGAATAATAATGCCGGGCTACATTTCTATGGGGCTTTGAGTGGTACCTGGCCTTCTGCTGCGGAAACAAGCCCATCGGGTGGGCACTGCCGTCATTCCTTTTGACAGATGAGCACATAGAGGCACAGAGAGGTTCAACCACTTGTCGCAGGCCACACAGCTGAGGTGGCAGGGCTGGACTTGACCCAGGAAGCCTGGCTCCAGAGCCTTGCTCTTAATCACAAGGCCACCGCAAGCTGGTCAGCCACTGGTGTGATGTGTCCACGCTGTCTCTGGGAATCAGAGTGGCCTTTTATAAGTCTGCATCCCAGAGAGGAGAGGCAGGAACCCAAGGCTGAGAGCTGTGTCCAGAACCTCAATGTCGGCCACTGTCCACTCCATCCCAGCCTTGGAGGGCCTTATGTGGGTCAGTGCTACTTCTCGCCCGCCCGCCTGCTGGAGCCAGAGGTAAGGCCACGGGGTGGGGCTGCCCGCGCCGACTCCACTCCCAGCCAGAGCGAGGACCCCAGGCCCGGCGGCTCGCCCCCACTGCCCCAGTTCTTCCTCCCTGGTCCCCAATAAGGGGCCCGTTCAGGGCAGAATGCTCATTACCATCTGCATCCTGTGTTTATCCAGCAGATGTACGGGACCGTTACAATAGCAGGGGAGAAAATAGAAAGAAATTTCAGAATTTGGTCTCCAAAGATATTCAAATTAGTTAATCAAGGGGCTTATGATTGCGTCTCCTCTCCCCACAACAGCTATCCATGAGGATAATTGATCAGCTGCTAATAACTGATTACATTTCACAAGTGTTTTCTTATCCCCATTACCGGCATGTTTAAAGACACTTGGTAAGGTTCTAATTAGTTCAAATTGTTTTGCTGTGGAAAACACCTTGGAACAGTCGGCAGTTGGCTGTGACGTGGCTGTTTTTGTCCGGCCAAAAGTATTTGGAGGGACTGGTCAGGGGCCTGGGATGTGATCAGATGGCAGGATCTGGGCAACTGTAAAGCGCAACTCTCTCCTGGACCCCTGCATCCCTCCTCTCTCCCACAAATCCATTCCATACTCTGCCGCTAGGATGTTTCTTCCAAACCATGATCCCTTAAAGAGAAGCTGAGTCCAAACTCCTTAGCACACATTCCATTCATTCATTCATTCATTCATTCATTCATTCTATTCACTCATTCATTCCTTTACTCACTCATTCATTCAGTTGCTAATTTATTAATTCATTTCCCACAGCAGTTCTCAAAGGTTTTGGCCTTGGGACCCTTTGACACTCTTAAAAAATTATTGAGATCTTCAAAGAGCTCTTGGCTATGTTGGTTATAGCAATCGATATTTACCACATTCAAAATTAAAACTGAGAAACTTTTAAGCACTAGAATACACAATCATGCTCTCCAGTCACTGTCAGAGTGATAGCATCATTGCATGTCCTGTAGCCTCTAGGATGTTCCACTGTGCATTTATGAGAGAATATGAGTGAAAAGGACCTGGAGACCCCAGGGGTCACTGGCCACATGCTGAGAGTCTCTGTGTGTCAGGCTCTGTGCTAGGATGTGACAGCAAACAGGACGGACGTGGTTCCCCCTTCTTGGGGTTGCTGGTGGGGAAAGAGACCAGTGGACCTGGGTTACTATACTGTAGGTCCTGGCATAATGGCTGGCACAGGAGGAGACTGATAAATATTTGGGGAATGAACGAGAGAGGCACGTGAGCTACAAGGAGGTGTGAGCCTGGTGCTGGAGAGCAGAGAGGCTGGAGCTCTGCAGCCATGCAGGGCAGGGCTCCCAGCCTTCCTCAGCCCATTTCTCACTGTGGAATCTCGGGAAAGCAGCTTCTCGTGGCTGTGCTCCCACAGTGGGCGGTCATGGGCTGTCGGGAAGACTAAATGGGGCCTTCTCTGAAAAGCCCCCACTGAGGGCTGGCATGCACTAAGTGCTCAATAAACACTTTCCGTTAGTATCAGCATCATGGAAGACTTGAGCCCTGCCCTGGAGGCCGTGAGGACCAGCCAGGCCCAGCGGGCAAGCACGTGACACCTGCTCTGGTCCTGGAAGGTCTGGGGAGATGCACTGAAGGAAGTGGGTAGGCACTCAGTTGGGGCATGAGAGAAGATGGGGTTCCAGGTAGAGGAAGAGGGACGCATGTTCCAGGCAGAAGGAAGAGCAGGCCCAAAGGCCGGGAGGTGAGAGGAGGCATGGCAGAGTCCACCAGCGTTGAGAAGAGGGGATGGTGGGCAAGGGGACCTGGCATATAACCAGAACAGTGATGATAATAAATAGCAGCATACATCATAGAATGTCTACCGTGGGTCAGGCAATTCCTTAGCACCTTATAGATATATATATATATATTGCTTCATTTCATCCTCCCAACAGCCTGATAAGTACCATCATCTCTGCTTTGTAGCTGGGGAAACTGAGGCTCCCAGTTAGCACCTGCCCAGTTCACAAGGCCAAATGGCGTGGCTGAGGGTCAAGGCCCTGTGCGCCGGCTTCAGAGGCTGCAGACTCGGCCTTGCCGCTGTTGGTTACTGAGGCAGTGGGGCAGGAGCAGCACGGTCCCTGACCGCGGGACTCTGTGACTCCCAGGCCCCTCCTGAAGTGCTGGGGCAGGAGGGTGCCCTGGACAGCGGGACCCCAGGAGTGAAGGCGGCTGGAGACAAGCACAGAGGACTCGGCGGAAGTGAGTGTGAGAAGCATGGCAGCAAGATGAGCTGAGGCACGCAGGGCATGGGATCCACCCACAGGCTTTAACGCACACACCGGATGAAAAGCCGAGTGCTCGGCCGCAGGGCAGCAGCAAGGCTTTCAATCAGATCAAGAACTAAAGCAGGTTCACGCGGAGATGCACGAGGCACCCCACCTGCCCCTCTTTTCCCATCACTCCCCCAGGAGGCCGGACTGGGCCTGACTACCTTCAGAGGGTCTGCCCATCTGCTGAGAACCCAAGGGATCTTTCTGGATGTACGGCAACGAAGAACTAATCCAGTAGTCGGAAACTGTCAAGTAGCAAAACATCAAAGGAATATCATGCTCTAGTTTGCACAGCCTGGATTATGGGGAAGGGGGGACAGGCAGAAGAAAGTCCCCCGTGAACACGGGGAGGGGCTCCCCCTAGGAAAGTAAATGATGAGAGCATGGGGTGTGTGAATAAGAAGCTGGCACCATGCAGTAAATTGGTTATCAAGGGCACAACGGGAATCTCTGCCAACCCCTCCCCGCATTGTCCAGTGCTGAGCAATAACGGCAGAATTAGAAAGCACCAGTGAAATAAGAGTTCAAAGTCAAGGTCACAGAGGAGGAGAAGGTCTGCACAATTTATCTAATACAGGCTTGTGTAAAGAACCAAGAGCTTCTAAAAGTTCAATAAGAAAAAGGGAGCTGTCCTAACAGAAAAATGGGCATGAGACTTGAACAGGTACCTCCCAAAGAGGAAATCCAAACGAGCTGTGAGCAAATGCAAAAATGCCCAGTCTCATTAGTCAGCAGGGAAATGCGCATGGAAACCATGAGATATCACTATGCACCCACCAGAAAGGCTGAGATGAAAAAGTCAGCTAATACCAAGTGTTGGCAAGCATGTGGAGCAGCTGGGAATCCCGCACACTGTTGGTGGGAGAGGCGGCTGGTATCCAGGAGAACTACCTGACAGTATCTACTAAAGCTGAACATGTCTCCTATGACCCAGAAGTTCTACTCCTGGGTATATCCCCAAGAGAAACAGGTTCATCAGAATAGAGCCTTGCTCTTCAGAATGTGGCCGTGGACCAGCGGCACTGGCACCACCTGGGAGCTTGTGAGAGCCGTGAGATCTCAGGACCCACTGCAGACCTAATGAATTAGGGACTTTAACAAGATCCCTAGGTGACCCACGAGTACATTAAGGTTTGAGAAGCGCTGGTCTAGAATGTTCATAGAAGCACCGTTCATAATAGCCCCAAACTGGAAGCAACCCAAATGCCCACTAACAGTAGAATGAATAAATAAATGTGTGATATATTTACCCAATGGAATACTACGGTACAGCCACGAGCACGGATGAGCTACAATTACACACAATCTTATCGATAAATCTTACAAATGTGAAGTCGAGCAAATGAAGCCAGATGCCAAAGAGCACACACTGTACGATTCCATTTCTATAACGTACAAAAAAGGGCAAGCTAACCTGTGCCGTTAGAAGTCAGGAGAGTGGTTATGTTTGGGGGGTACTTACCGGAAGGGGTATATGGTAAGCTTCTGCGTGGCTGGGAATATTCTGTTTCCTGACTTGGGTGCTGATTCTGCAGATGTGTTCACTTGTGAAAATGCACTGAGCTGTAGCCTAATGATTTGTGCCATTTTCTGAATGGATGTTCTACCTCAGTAAACAGGCTACTAACCAAAAGCTCTACATCATCAGAAATGAAGAGCAGGTGAGCAGTGGAAGAGGAGGAAGGGGGCTGTGAAGTGTGGGGGGCGGAACAGGGAGACGCAGGGAAGGCAGCTCTTCTTCCGTCCAAAACACTCCTGAGTCTGCCACATCTGGCCACTGCCACCAGACCGCCACTGTCACTCACCTGGACTGGTGCAGGAGTCTCCTCACTGGTCTACCTGCTGCCCCTCCCCAACAAAAATGGGTCCGGCTACAAAACCCAAGGGCACTTTCCTAGACATGAATCAGATCCCATCACCTCCTGGCACAAAACTCTGCAGTGACTGCCGACTGCCCACTGCTCTTGAGGCCAAGGTCTAAAACCCTCTCCAGGGCCCGGGCGCCGAGCATGGTCCGGCTCTGCCCACCCCTCCTTCCCATGCTCCTGTTCTCCATGTTTGTCACCCTGAACTTGGACCAAGCACGTGACCACCTCAGGGCCTTTGCACCTGCAGCTACCTTTGCCTTGACCTCCTCTCCCCGACATATCCCTATAGCTGGCTCCTTCCCTGACCATCGGCCTAAACGGAGTCCCCGCCCTTATTCTCTCTGGGGTCCTGGGGGCTCCTTCGTGGCACTTTGTATGCTACCTTGAGCTGCCTATGTGCTGGCTTCTTGCACTCTCCCCTGCTCTGCCCTGAGGACAGGGTCTGTGCCAGTCCTGGTCATGGTTGGGTCCCCAGCTCACCACAGGGCCTGGCACACACACAAAGCCTTCCCTGCTGCCCCTGCTTCTTGCCCACCACTCCACAGCCCTTTTCCTCCCCCACTGTCTTCTTGCCTGCTCTTTATTTCTGACGTTACGGATCCTTTTAGTCAGTGGCCTGTTTACTGTGGTAGGAAAGTGCACACAGTAGGTGCTCAATCAATACTTGCTACAGGAACAAGCAAGAGGTAGACACAAGGGCCAAAGACATGTTTGCAAAGCATTCCTGAGCACCTCCTGGTGCTTGGTTGCCCTCAATTTTAATGGCTGTGCCACAGCCTGGCTGGCCCACTTAAGGCTTTGGAAATATGTCCTTGGGGGACAGCAGAAAAGGAGAGAAAAGGCCAAGTTTAAAAACAAAGTGACTCAGCAAAAATATCGGATGAATGGCTGTTAGACTGTGGGATGTCTGGCAGCCATGCCCACCCAGGGCTCTGCCAGACCAGGGCCCCTCAACCCGCTGGGGCCGGGGGACAGCCTTGCATGGAAAGTTGGGTGGCCATGGCCATGGGGGCTCAGTCATGGGTCTGGGGGGTCACCTGGGCCTCCCCAAAAGGACCAGACATGACTCAGCCCTGGAAAAGATGGACTGCTTCTGTCTCCGAGGCCTGCACAACAACTTCATTGAAATGATTTGTTTTCTTTCGCTGGTTAGTGTTTATAGAACGAAAAGGTTCATGAGAAAGTGTGACATGGGTGAGATCTTTGAATATGTCCTTTGAAAAACCCTGCCCCAACTTGGAGGGAAGGGAGGGTCTGGAGAACCCACGGAAACCCCCACTGGAAAGTGAAGAAAGAAACATTAATTTGTTGAGCTCTCACTCTAAATTGGGTGCTGTGCTAGGGATCATCTTATTTAATCCCAACGATACTCACCATAATGATAATATTATTACTAAGATAGGTTAGTGTTTATGGACCACTCAGCACATGCAAAGCCCTGAGCTTTCCCTGCTTTAGTTCACCGAATGCCCACGGTTACTGACCCCATTTTAGAGACGCATACACTCCCTGCGGCTCAGAGAGGCTCAGGATATTGCCAGAGAGGAGCAGAATTGGAAGCTGAAGCAGGCCTGTGTATGCTCAACCCATCTATTTCCTCCCACATCTACAATCTAATCCTGACTTTGTCACCCACAAATCACGGGATCCTGGGTGAGTCCCTAAACCTCGGGGAACCTCAGACCCCATGTTGCCAACACCTCTCCTGCCTGCCTCCCGGGGGTCTCTGGGAAAACAGACTGTACTTCCCGTAGGGCAGGCGAGGAAGCAGCCAGAAGCACTCAGGTCAGGGCCAGGGGACCCAGCCAGGGGTGCCAACTTGCCAAGGGTCCCTGGGTGGAGGGGGCCACCTGAGTGTCAAGATGGAAAGCAATCATGACGGCTGAAATCCAGGACTTTGTAATCATGCCCCTAAAATGGTGCCATTGGCCACTTGGGAGGATGCTGGGGAACCAACTCATTGCTTTGAAATCTGGTAAATTAAAGGAAAGCACCAAGCCTGTATTTTGTCTTTCCTGTGCAAACTGTTTCCCGGGGAGGGAAACTTCTCGATGGGTGTGTGCCAGCGAGTAAAGAGGGAGGAATGGTAGGAGTGACCACGGGGTAGGGGGGATTCTCCCCACTCTACACTCACAGGAGAAGATTCCAAGAAAGGGTGTGACAGGCAGCAGGTCACCCAGACCGGGCGCCGGGTCCGCTCTCATCACCATCCTCCCACCCCCTCTATGGGTCGAACGTCCGCGTGCCAAGCCTGGCAGTGAGCACGCGGCCAGCCCGCCGTCAGTGGAGAGGCAGGCCGTGGAAGCAGCTTCTGGCCAGAGCCCTGCAGAAACTCACCGACTGACACCTCAGATGACCTGGCCAGCCTGTCTCATGCACACAGACTGACTCTGGGGCATCACAGACCTGGGGTGGTCTCCTCATAGGGCCACGGGACCCAGGTCTGGCAGGCCCTAAGGGTGCCCCAATTCCTACCTGGATCTCTAAGAGCAAAGGAAGCCACTGAAACGTTTTTAAGAATGTAGGTGGGAGAGGGAAAATAAAGCAAGAAAGGGGGTCAGTAGTTCTTGGGGTCGGTGGGTGGGCTGCAATTTCACAGAGCTGCCAGGGGAGGGTCCTGGAAATGAAGTCATTTCAGCAAAGACCTAAAAGGGGTGGGAAAGCGAATCGTGTGGCTATGCCATAGGGCTACCTGGGAGAAGGCGCTTTTGCTGAGCAGGAACAGCAAGTGCTAAGGCCCTGAGGCACCAGGCCTTGTGGGTGGTGAGTCAGGAGGAGAGAGGTGCCCAGGGAGGGGGGCAATTGGGCAGGGCCTGGTGGGCCACGGTGAGGACTCTAGTTTTCCTCTGAGCAAGATGGGCGCCATGGGCGGGTCCTGAGCAGAGGAAGGACAGGGCCTGGCAGATGTCACAGGCTCTGCCTGGCTGCCATGCAATCTAGACTCCTGGAGCAGGGAGCACAGATCATGCTACCAAGAGGACCAACATGATGGACAAGTGGACAGTCGAGGCTCTGTGCCTGGCATGTTCTGAGCAAGTTTATATATATTAACACACACAGCCAAGCTCTCAGCATACTGTCTTCATAGCATTCTTCTCAGGTATACATCATCACCATCTCTACTTCACAAAGAAGGAAATGGAGGCCCAGAGAGGGCAGGTGGCCACCCAAGTTCTCTCTCCCAGCAACTGTGTGCCCAGGTGCTCACAGTAACCTGTCCAGCTACAGGACCTTTGCACATGCTCTTCCTTCTGCCTGGAATTCTCCCTCCCTTACTCCCTGCCTCACTAATTAATTCATGTGTAAATGTCACTGCCCCCGAGAAGCCCCCCTAACAGCTCAGACTTGGTGAGGTCTAATAGCACCTTATCCTTCCTAAGGGGGCAGGCCTGGGTCAGCCACACTCCCCTCCTTTCACCCCAGTGCCTAGCCCAGCACCCTCTGTCCAGTCTCCATGACTGTTACTGATCAGTTTCCTGAGTGGCAAACTCAGCAACCCTGGGCAGGTGATGGGGAGAGAGGAGAGAGACAAGATGGGAGAGGAGCAAGACTAGACGGGAAGAAAAGAGACGAAATGAGAAGAGGAGAGAGGAAAGGCATGGAGTGACAGAGTCAGAGAGAAAGAGGGGAGAGGAAGTAAAAGAGAAATTCAGAGAGAGGGAGAGAGAAAAAAGAGAGCACAAGGGAGGACAAGAGGGAGAGAGGGAGGGAAAGGGACAAGGATAGAGAGAGAGCAAGAGAAAAGAAAGTAAAAGAGCTAGAGTGAAAGAGAAAGAGAAAACAGAAAGAGGGGGAGACAAAAAGGGGGGATGGGAGAGAACAAGAGGAGAGAAAAAGAGACACACAGAGTAAGAGAGAGACAGAATAAAGAGAAAGAAACACAGAGAAAGACAAAGAGACAGAGGGAGAGGGTGAGCAAGAGAGGACAACTGCCCAAGGCCCTTGAACTGTGCTGTGCAGCCTGCACAGGCTGTGTCCCTCTTCTGCCCCATCAGCCTGACCATGGGGAGCTGGATCTCTGCAGAGGGGTCCATTACAGATTCCTCCAGGGTGGGTTCCAGGGCCATGCTGAGTGGGGCCCAGGGAGCCGCCTCTGTCCTTGGCACCCGGACTGTGTGGCTGGGCTGGGCCCCCACGAAGGACTCGGGCCCAGCACTGCCATAAACAGCATTTCCTTTCAGCCTCACCGCGGGAAACAATAATGCCAATAACCAGTGAGGACAGACCCGGCTGGTGCCCCACAGGCACCGTCTCATGGCCACCCGACATCATCACCGTTTCACAGATGAGAAAACTGAGGCGCAGAGTCACCATTGCTTCCTGAGGTCACCCAGCCGGTAACAAACAGAGCCAGTATTTGCTCCCAGATCTAACTCCAAGAATCCAGGTTCTTTCTATTCTACTGGTTTTTTATTTTTTTTAAAATTTTTTAAAGATTTTATTTATTTATTCATTTATCCCCCCCTTGCTGCTTATGCTCGCTGGGTCAGCAAACCACGCCATGCGGGTGGGCCTGCCCTCACCAGGAGGCCTCGGGAATTGAACTCGGGGCCTCCCATATGGTAAACGGGAGCCCTACTGATTGAGCCACAGCCGCTTCCCTATTCTGGTTTTTAAAAATGTTTTTTACACTGCTAAAGTACCATGCACTTATGAGAAAAATTATAGCAGGATCTGACATTTAAGTCTCCTTTCTCCTGATATGCCCACCATTCTTCTACCCCCTTCCAGAGCTATTCCATTCATAGTCAAGAAAATACATAAGCATATTCTTTTGTTCTGTCCTTCTGTTTTACTCAGATAGAGCATACTATATGCCATGTTCTGCAACTTGCCATTTTCACAGAATTTATCTTATCTGCTCCTTTCTATCAGTATGATTCTTCTTTTTGATAGCTGCACTGTATTCTTCTGTGTGGACATGCCTTATTTTATGTATCTAATCCCCCACTCATGAATACTTAGGTTATTTCTGATCCCCTGCTCATGGATACGTAGGTTATTTCCAGGCTTTGCTATTACTAACATATTGGGACATTTATCTTGGTACCCACGTGTGAGTGTATCTAAAGGGCAAATTCTCAGATGAGGAAAGGCCAGATCACAGGACAGGCCCATTTGTAAACTTGACAGATGCTGCCAACTTGTCCTCCAAAGGGGTTGTGTCAATCATCACTCCCACCATGCATCTGCAGGATCATCTCATTCCCCACACCCTTGTTGGACCACAGGAACATCAGGGATGTGAAAGGGAAAAAGAAGAGGGACACGGACAATTGGAGTGTGTCCAGAATAGGGTGACAAGGAAGATGCCAAGTTGACCAGCGACTTGCTCTGTCCCTTTGCAGAGGTCATTTGACACCTTTTTGCCCTGACCTGGAATTCTCCCTGGGTTAAGTGAGCATGTTAGTCACAAATGTCCGCCAGGGGGTGCTAGTGTCCCCTAGACCAAAAATCATCACCATCAAGTATAATATGCCCCACGGCTAGGTATGGGTTCATGTGTATTATCTCTCACATCCTCACAAGCACCTTGGGAAGGAGGTACTATTACCATCCCTATTTGCATTTGCGGGGAAAGGAGGCTCACTTGCCCAAGGTCACACAAAGCTAAGACATGATGACCCTGGGAATCAAACAAGGTCTACCCGACTTCAGGGTTCTAGTTCTTAACCACGGAGCTCTCCCGTACTGAGCCTGTGTGACCCCTCCAGGTGGCCGATGAGCTGACCCTGCTATTGAGACCCCGTTACTGCACCTCTCTCCTTGCCAGATCCCTCCAACCCTGAGATTTCCTTGTAAAAAAGCTTCCTAGAGATCTCAAAAATGGTTCCTCTACCTGAGGGGGTTGGAGCCCGGGCACAGCTCTGTGCCCCTGAAGACGAAGCAAGAGTTATCCCAGCAGCCTTCCAGAGGCCCAAACACCAGGACGGCCCTTGGGGCCACTGAGATAGTAACGTTTCTGGTTTCCTCGTCCTCCACTGGAGAGGTGGCCTGGCCCTGTCCTCCTTGGCTACCCAGGAGCCCAGCTGAGTCCCTACTGGAGGTTCAGGTACCATTCATTCATTCATTCAACTAATATTTATTGAGCCATTGAGGTCCAGAGCCCAGACTCCAGAAACCAGTGTGACGTTGGCAAGTCATTCACTCAACGCTTTCGAGCCTCAGTTTTTGCAAATATCAAGCAGGTATAATTATGACCACTGCCTAAGGTAACTGGGCAGACAGCAGGAGGAAGGTGCAAATGGAAGTGCTTAGCACAGGACCTGGGGCAGAGCTGGTGGTTAACAAACGGCAGGTGTTATTCTGATTATTATTGAACAAGACTGACCCCTTCCCTGACCTCAGGCCGCTTAGAGTCTCCTCCGCCAGTCGATGACAGTGACCTTGACCGAATGCCGCCGGCCTGCCTACCAACAAAGCGCAGCTGCTTCCCACAGTCCCCCCACCCCCCACCTGACTGCGAAGCCACCACCACCACCGCTTCCCTCTCATTCCTCAACCCTCTAAATTCTAAAATTAGCCAGCAGCTGCCAGTTCCACACGGGAACTGGGAGGCCTCGGAGCCTCCTTCTCCACCCCACCGGATGGTCTGGGGTTTATGGCTTTTCCACCATCAAGGCTGCTGGGACTAATGGTGCCGAGAGGAGAGCACAACTGGAAAGTGTCAGGATGACGCGTGTCCTCATCCCCCCCAGCGTTCTGGCCGCCAAGCCGCATGTAGACGGGAAAGCCTAATTTGTCCAGCACACAATCACCAGGGGTCTGCTCTTCAGGTAGGTTTAGTGTGGAAGGGGCCCGAGGGCGGTCTCCGTTTGGAGGGATTAATTATTTCAAGTGGCGCCAGCCTTTGAGCTCCAGCTGCTTTGGATACTGCACTCAGTCCCTCCCCCCACCAGGACGAGGGCATCTCCTGCTTAAGTCTGGCCCAATGCGGAAGGGAACAAGGAGGATAAAGTACCTCAGAGGCATTCCAGATTTGGGGGATTGATTTTTATGCTCTCAACCTTCCCCCGAGATATTTCACCTCATGCCTTCACCCCTGCACACTTTTAGACAGATGCACCCAAACGGCCTCATTCATACCCCCAAGGTCCCCCTCAGCCCCCTCCCTCCAAGACTACACGTGCCTTATCGGAGAGAATCCAGTGAGCTGGTAGGCGGCTGCACCCCCGCTGAATTACAGGGATTTCTCCTGCCAACCAAGTATTTCACCCAGCTGTAGATATCATGAGGAAACGGCAAACAAAGAGAGAGATTTAATAACTGGAAATAAGACTAAGGATACAGATAGTTTAATTTTTTTTTTGTATTGCATCTAATTGCAATCAACAGCACACATCTGACACAGTGACAGCCTCAGCAAAATTGCTGCTGAGAGAACAGAATCTTTGTCTAAAAATAATCAGACATTCTGTGCACTACTGTTTGTTATAACGGTAATCGATGCTGGAGGCTTTGAATTCCATCAATTTATAGATCTGTGCCGGCCTGCCTGGCAATGGGGCGCGGTGCTCGTAGGCCTCGCCGCTGCGGCCGCGCTGGGGCCCGGTGTGTGATTAAGATAAGCCCCGATTCCTTTCATACATTCCTTATCAGGTTCTAATTCTCCAGCAGGTAGAGATGTTCACAACAGTTAAAGATTAGTGCAGCTTCTCAGACGCCAAATTTGAGGGTATCGATCAATAAATCAAATCAGGCCGATCAATCGCCCAATCAGCAGAGTCTAGCCGGTGCATTATTACTGGCGCCTTCAAACCAAGGCTTTTCATGGGTTTCATCAAAACAGCCTCGTCTTGGCTTCCTGCCAGCTGCTGGCTTGCCTAATAGACTCCACAGCCGAGAGGGGCTCCGGCCCAGCGGAAGCGCAATAAATTTCTCATCAAACAGCCGATGGAGAAACAAGATGAACATCTGTTTTGCTGCAATGAAACTCCTGTGTTCTTCAGAATGCGCAAACCGCCTCTGACAGACCACCCCAAAGGCGGCTTCCCTGACACGCGGCGGCCCCGCAGAATATTCCGCCGGTTATTTCAATCAGGTAATTTAAGGAGACTTTTGCATTCTTCTCTCTACAGCTGCCGGAGCTCTGCAAAGACTATTCTGGTACAGTCGATAATAAATGCCATCCTGGGACCCTGTAGTATGAAGGCAATTTTATGATACCCATTATGTGGCAATGTAACTTCATTAAAAGCTGTTTATTCCCTCTAAGCATTTTAAGCACTTTCCCTCACCATAAAGGAGGAGCAGGGGAGGTTATTTTTACAGAAGGGTTTGAGGCCGTATTTCTTCCTTCAATAACATGGAGGAGCCTCGCCCACTGGCCTTCTTGCTTCAGGGAGAGGAGGTAGCCCCAGGTCCGCAGTGGCCGGAAGGGGACTCGGTGGACCCAGGACCCAGACTGGAACCGCCTCAGCTGCAGGGTCTGAGAGGTTCAGGATAGGAGGGGGCTGGGCGGCCTCCCTCTCAGCAGCCCTTCACAGGCCCTTTGTTCCATGTCTTGTAAGACAGGCGGTGACGAAGAAAGGCCCAGAACGTGACTGTGAGAGTATGACAGCTGGAGCCGGTGGTTCCCAAACTGGAGCTCCCTTGGATCTTTCCCTGTGCTTTCCCACATTGACGCTAATCCAGAGAAATTATTACTTGGCCTGTTGTGAAGGCCAGAATTCTCCTTTGCAGGGAAGCTGGTAGCTGAAAGAGCCTTCCGTAGCCTAAGACTTCTATGTCCACGAGGGTCTCTGCACACCATGAGCTGGAGGGACAGTGCAGGGACACTGCAGCCTTCTTGGAAGAGGAGGGAGAAAGGATGGGGGCAGATGCCCCTCAACAAGTCCAGAAAGATCAGCCCTCTGGGCCTCAGTTTCCCCCTTGCCAAATGGGGATGATGAACCCACATCCCAGGTCTGCTGTGAAGAGGAGAGAGGGTGCCAGGTGCAGAAGTGACACTGCTCAGCCGGTGGTGGCAAGGGTTCCTAAGGAGACCTCCCCCCCATTTGGACGAGCTCGCTGTCCCAAGGACAGGAAGGTCACGAGCAGGGTGGCAGGCCTGGGCCACAGCCAGGGCTTCCAGTGGGGGCCAGGATTCTACTTGGGACACAGTGGGGGCTCACGAGAGGGCCTAGAGATGGGGGGAACTCTAATGTGGTGGGATTCAGAACCCCAGCCCCCCATGGCCAGCCAAATGATAAGAACCACAGCGAAGCGAAGAATACAAACTCCACGACAAGCACCTGTGAGAATAACAAGTCGTAAGCGCTAACACTTAGCCCAGACACGATTAGGCCAGGCACGATTGTAACACGCTTAATCCTCTCTACCACTCCATGAGTCGGCATTATTATTACTATTATTAATAGGACTATCATATAGTTATTATGATAGTTAATATTATAGTTGTTATCATAATTATCAACCCCATTTTGCAGATCAGGAAACTGAGGCCCAAAGAAGTGAAGTTCATCTTCCCAAGGCCACATAGCTGTTGAGCAGAATTAGCCATTGGCATTTCTCAGATGCTTACTGAATGCCCCATCGGTGGGAAACGGAGGCTCAGAGGGGAAGTGGTTTGAGCAAGGTCAGTAAGTGGAGGCCCTGGGACTGGAGTCTTGACCCTTTGGGAGCTGTTCCCTGGCCCTCCAGGGGCCTCTCTAGGCTCCTGGCAGCACTTGTGATGAGGAGGGGAGGTCCACAGCCCCTCCTGGGCCCCCTCCCGGCCTCCCCTTGCCCTGAGTGACCATTGGCCTCCTTGCTGTCCTCCCCTGTCTCAGAGTCTGGCCCCTCCCGGAGCCTGGTACCCACCTCCCTGCCCTCCTCCAGCTCAGCTCTAAGATTCCCCTTCTTTAGGAGCATTCCTGTGGGCTCCCCCATCCCCTACCCTCTGGCCTCTGGATTTCCCCATCACAGGCATAAATCATTCACCTCATTTAGAATGACCATTTCATAAATGCCCATCTCCCCACTGGACCCCAACTCTGCCTGGTTCATCTCAGTATCCCCAGCCCCTAGCATGGTACCAGGCACATAGTAGGTACTTAAGAAATAGCTGTTGAATGATCAAAGTGGGATCCTTTTGCCAGTGCCTCCCAGTCACAGGCAGCAGAATAAGTGTGCCCCAGGCCTCCCGGAAAGAACCTGGGCACTAGTGGAGTTTCCAGCGGCCCTTCCCTTCCCAAAATAACAAAAATAACAAAAATGTGAAGGAGAGAAGACAGGATAACGTGTCCACCCTTGAGCCAAGGAAGTTGTGGAACAAAGACAAACCCAGTCAGAGGGCTGGACCTGTCAAGGCGAGAGCAGATGATAAACCTGCCAGACCACAGGGCTGTCCGCCAAAAATACAGATATGTGCAGGGGTCTCTCATCCAGAGAGGCCACAGTACATTAGATTTATCACACACTCCAGCCAAGATGGGCCGCTGAGATTTCGGGGCAAGATTTATTACACTGGCTGGTCTTTAAAATGGAAGTGAAAAGAGGATGTTCTGGCAAAACCACGGGCTGTTAATGGGGTGAGAATCACATAAAATGGATCATCTTCGAATACCTTCCCCTGCAGGCATGGGCCTTTGCAGAAATCTCCAGGGGTTTTCTGAAAAAAAGATGCTGGACCCAATTTTCTCAGACTGACCTGTTGGGTGAACCTGGGTAAATAATAAATAACACCCACTCTTTGGAAATGTGTTTCTTTTTTGCAAATAGCAACAACAATAATAACAAAAATAATAGCTGTAATTTGTTGATTGCTTACTAAAAAGGCAAGGCAATTTGCATGAGTGGATTCACTGCGACCTCACAGCAATCCTGAGAAACAGTTACTATTTTCATGCTCATTATATAGATGAGAAAACCAAGGCTCAGAGAGGTATACTCGCTTGGACAGTCATTGGGAAATCGAGAATGCCAACCCAGACCTAGGGCCAGCCTAGTCAGAATCCTTCACTGACACTCCTACTCGGTGAAGAGTTCCTTCTGCAGAAAAATAAAGGTGGGGGGGAGTTGTTTGGTGCAACTTTATTTACATTTCTCACAATATTTGCTTTTGGGCTCCCAGGAATCTGGCAGGTTTAGCTTGTGCCGGGTAAACGTGGGCTTTGCTCCCAGCAGTTTGGAGGCATAAGGCATAAGGCTCAGGGATGCTGGCATGCCAGAGGGGTCAGAACTGAGAGGACGCGAAAGCCAGTCAGGCCAGGAGGGTGGAATGTCTGGCTGAAGGAGTCCAGGGTGGGAAGGACACAAAACGCCAAAACACTGATTCTCAAGCGAGGCTACTCGGCCCTCCTCCAGAAGACATGTGGCAAGGCCTAAAGACTCTTCTCGGTCACATCTGGCGAGAGGTGTACTAGTATCTAGTGGGTGGGAGACCAGAGATGCTGCTAAACATCCTACAAGGCACAGACCAGACCCTTGCTGCGAAGCCTTAGCCAATGTTGCTTGGAGCACAGACGCCTAGGGGGGTGGGGGTGGCATTCACATATGTGAAGGAGGGGGAGGAGCTCAGATCTGTGTGGGCAAAGGGAGTTGTACACCCACAGGTTTCTGGCCAACCTAAGGAAGACAGTCTTGATGGACAGAAGGTTCCTCGACTCCAAAGGTGTTTCAGCACACATTGGTCAATGGGTATGTTCTGTGGAAGGGAATTCAAGCCTGGGACAAGGGGCTGGACACAATGAGCTTCGATGTCCCATCCAACCCTAGCACTGGATAAGACTAGTTGAAACCATTAAAGTCTGGATTCTGCTTAGCAAAGTTACCCAGGAGAGTAGTAATGAAGTCTGAGGTTTCTTCTGGAACCTTAACGTGGATTATCTCATTTAACCTCCCAACAGCCCTACGGCATGGGCTGTGATTATCCTCATTTTATAGAGCAGGAAACTGAGGCTCAGAGAGAGGTAAGGTCTCTTGTCTGAAGTGACAAAGCTGGGAAGTGGTAAGTCAGGATTCAAACCCAAGTCCGCCTGATTCCAAAGCTCATTAGGAAGATATTCCTCAAACGTGGCCCCCAACCCAGGGAAAAGCATCCTCCCCACCCCCAGATGTCACTGCTTTGATTGCTAACCACAGCTGGGAAATCTGGACCCAACATTTGAGACCTAAGTTCAACAGTTCAGCCCTCTCTCATGTTAAATGCATCGCCCCTCCCCCACTTATTTTTTTAAACAAAAACACAGCAATCGGCAGTGAAAAGACATTGTCCCCAGCATACACTTTAATTGATGTCCCCGACCATTCAGTAACATGGATAAAAGAAAGCTTGCTTTATTAATAGGCTCTCATGCTAATTAGCACAATTTATTGGCGGGGAGGCTGTCCTTGCCTTCTGCAAACGTTACATGTGTGGACAAAAAAACTTTTGTCGTGAACCCAACATGATATCGCCGCGTGATCAAGACTGCCAAGCCCGCTACAAAGAGATGGTAAAAGCACACGGCTTAAACAGACCGCTCTTGGGCCCCGGATGCCACTCGATGAATTTATGACGTAACTGGACCATTCTCAGGGACTGGAAGGACCCGAATTTAAATGTCGTCCGTTTCTGCACAAAAACACGCCTTTCTCACCACTTTGATGAAGTCTTCATTAATGACTACAAAAGTCTCACAGAAAAGTGGAACAAGGTGCGTATGTGGGGGGGGCAGATAGGAAAAAAAAAAACCCTAAATGTTTAATATTCAATAAATGTGTCAATTTTACATACAGAGGCAAATGGGTCTTTATTGAGGAATTGGTAAATTTCCTCAGAGAAAAGTAAGTGCATTTTAGCCTTCAAGGAGTCCCAGATGAATAGAAATGGAATGTGATTTGTGATAAAACTCAGCTGCTCTATAAAAGACGTTAAATAAATGTTGCTGTTTCACCAGGGATATACAAAATTGATTGCATTATAGACTGATTCAAAGATGCTGCAGCCCTGTATCGCTCTCTCAGCTCCCGCGTGTGTGGGGAGCTGCTCTCAGAGACAATTTAGACCATGCCGCGACTCCTCTTCCTCACGCTGTAGTAGAATTGTCTGGAAATGCAACATTCACCCCCATATTTTGTTTTAGTTTGAACCCTTGTAAACTGCTGATATTTGACAATGTTTGATCTCCCCCAAATGGCAATTTCATCTATTTTTACTCACTACTTCAGGTAGTGATCTCTTGGGGGAGGCCGTTGATACCATGTAAAGGGAAATTCACTTGCTGTCTAAGGTTCTGGTGGAGGCCTCACAGCTCTCTGTCCCACGGGGTGGGCCTGGAAATGCCCCTACCCTTTCTGAGCCTCAGTTTTCCCCATCTGTAAAATGCGTTCAGTTCCACTTTTCTCCCAGAGTATTTGGAAAGGCTCCACACCATTCTTTCAGTCTGATTTTCCCTCTGGCAGCCAGAGAGAAAGAACATTTCAAGACACAAACTGGATGCTGACACTTCCTCGCTTAAAACCTTCTCGGTCTCCCCATTGCATCTCAGATAGAATCCGAACTCCCAAGCTCAGCCTGCTAAGTTCCTCCAGTGCATCTCCTCACACACTCCCCCTTACTCATTCTGGCCTTGCCATGTGAACCTTCTTGCTCCAGAACCTGCCAAGCTCATTCCAGCCCCTAGGCCTTTGCACATGCAGTTTCCACTTCCACTGTGGGGATGCCGTCCCCCCCTGGTTCTTTGCCCAGCTCAGGGATTAAAGTGTGGTCCCTGGACCAGTAGCATCAGCCTCACCTAAGAACTTGTCAGGAATGCAGAGTCATGGGCCCCACTCCAGACCTGCTGAACCAGAAGCTCTGGGGATGATACCCAGCATTGTGGGGTTGTTTTTTTGTTTTTTCTTGAGGTACCAGGGAATGAACCCAGGACCTCGTATGTGGGAAGCTGGCACTCAACCACTGAGCCACATCGGCTTCTCTGAGTTGTTTTTTTCCCTCATTCGTTTTGCTTGTTGTCTGTTTTTGTTTTTTCAGGAGGCACTGGGACCTGAACTTGGACCTCCCATGTGTGAGGCAGGTGCTCAATCGCTTGACCCACATCCGCTCCCCAGCACTGTGGGTTTTAACAAGCCCTTCAGGTCATTCTCTGTCATGTTTCAGTTTAGACATTGCTTCCTTAACAGCACACCCCATGACTGGGTCAGGTTCTCCTGTCCTAGGTCCCCATAGGCCCCGCTCAACTCCATGCAGCTCTATTGCAGCTGTGCCGTAATAATGAATTGTTTCATGCCTGCGTCTCTTCACAGCTACACAGAAGCTCCATGAGGGCAGGGAGCCCTGTGTGCCCAGCACCTAATTGTGCCCGGCAGAGAGTAGATGTCCCATAACTATGTACTGAATAAGCAAATGAATGAATGAACAAGTGAGTGAGTCCTGGAGAAAGACAGATGCTCGTGAAGGAAGGACCCCAGGAACCCTATTCTCCATCCACAGTCCAGATGGCGCCCTCATCCCCACCTGATTCTCTAAGGATCACCCCGCCCAGGTAGGAACCAATGTCAGGGATGCACAGAAATGACCATCAAATTAGAAATAAAGAAGAAGAAAAAAACCAGCAGAGAGAGGATTCCCACACTGTAGAGGAACAGCTCGGTGGCTAAGCCCAAACACCCCCCACAAAGAGCAGCAAATCCTCTCTCTCTCCTTCCTGGACAGGGACTGGCAGTGCAGAAAGTTTCAAAATAAAAACCTGGAGACCCAAACAATTGCAAGCCAGAAATCCGCCTATCAGCTTGGAGGATTCCGGTCCCGTGGCTGCCCAAATCGTCTATCTGTGCTAAGCCCTGAGTTTATTGGGAGCGTCTCGATATTCCCCGTCGGCTGGCTTTGCTCTTCTTGGAGCTAAAGCTGGAAGGGAAACCATTTCTTTTTCTATAACTCCAAGCAATTCGATTCTCTCAAAGCAGGCCTCCGGCTTGCTGCCACTCTCCTTGCTTAGGTGTTCCAAACGATGTCAGTTCTGAGAAGATCAATTATTAATGAAAAGTCGGGGAACGCTCATTGGTTATTTGCATTGATTTGCTTGACAAGACACAGGTTCCTTTTGAACTACGTAAGACTGTGGAAGGGACAGGGAGCAGAAAAATGCAAGAATCCAGGACAGCTGGGGGTTCGGAGCCTCCACCAAGCTATGGGGACCATGGCGGGCATAAAGCTTTGCCTAGATGGGGACCCTGGGCCACCCTCCCAGAGTCCCCAAACAAAGCCATTTCCATAAAGACAAATGAGCGGCTGCTGTTGGCCAGTACCATGAGCAGCCACGATGATATAATTGGCCTGTTACCGCATTATCTTTAATCAATAGGATCCGGAGTTTTCCACGCTTGCACAGCCCAAATCTCACTGGCAGCCAAGAATCAGCGGGTTGTTAAAAGGCCCAATAGTTCTGCCTTGCTAATGGGTGGCTTGTTCCCTCAACCCTGCTGATTTTTTAAATAAAGCTAAATTCCAATAATTGTTTAATGTTTATTTTTATTTAGTTCTGGTTCAGATGCTCTGCATCTCTCTGACAGAAATTGATATCTGGCTCATGGTGAGCTTTATTAACACACACACACACTCATGCACACACACACACACACACGCTGCACGCCCACCGGGGAGCGGTGCCTTTGGCCTGGCGGAGGCATGGGACATATTTCTAGAGGGAGAGATGGGCAGAGGGCAGATGTGCTAAGCTCCGCTTTCTCCCCTGGCCGCTTCCCAGGGAGGCGAAGAGGACGCAGCTCTTCCTTCACCAGAGGACCTGTTTTCCACTCAGGCAATGGACGGAGGCCTCTAACGTGGCCTCCAGTCGCAGCTTGCATTGCTGTGAACACCCTGAGCTTGCTTTCAACATCATTGCGGCCATGTGCTGGATGCCTTGTCGGAGACAGCACCAGGCACCGTCCCCTCCCTCGGTCTCGTGCACATTTTTAATGACCAAGTGGCCATTCTTTGGTGTACCACAAAATCACCAGACCACCTGGGTACAACTGGGACATGAGTTGAGGTTTCCCGCACACGACAAAGTAGGAAGCCCGTGTCTGCACCAGAGACCCGCCCCCCATTCTCATACAAGAAGCCCCCGCCACCCATTTTCCTGTTGGTGCATCTCAGAAAAACCCAGGCGAGTCTGAGTATTGGGGGGAGGTTTTTGGTGTTTGTTCTTTAAGCTAGCCTGTATCACGTGCTTGCGATGACAACTGCACACAATACTAGAAAGTTCTGCTTGCAAAACCACCTCGAGCTGTTCAACTGAAAATCGTTTTGCCAAGGTGTGCAGGATGCAAAAGTCAAACTCAAGCGTTCTTCTCACACGGTGAATTCTGTCCATCCAACTGGGGGCTGCCCTGACTTCTCTAACGTCTTTACTCCCAAGTCGAATTTGGCCACTCCGTTCCCTCCTCCGGATCCCAACGCCATCAGCCAGGTTCAACCCCGTGAGGCTCCACCAGAGCTACTAAGACACCTCCTCGTGGGGCTCTCTGCCCTCCCCTTTACCTCTTCTCCGAGGCCCAAACCTTGACCTCAAATGCTGATCTCAGACTCAGGCCAATCTTGCCACTCCTCACATAAGGTCCCTCGCAGCGCCTCCTCCTGCTTCCTGGGAGAGGCCACAGGACTCAACCTGGCATTTAAGCTCCTTCCCCTTCCTGACCACATCTACCTCAGCCCTCTCACCTGCCCCCCCACCCCACCCACCTTGGCCTGCCCAGCACGCCAGGCCAGAGGTCAAACACCCAGCTCCTGAGAGAACAGCCGGCTATTTTCATTTTTTCAGCAAACTAAAAATAAGAGGAAATGGTGGCAGACTCCCTCTTTTCACTGGCGAAAGGCAAGAATGAAATCAGAGAGAAGTCTCTGTAATGGGGAAGAAGGTGTTGGAAGGAATCCAGATCATGTCCTTGGAAGGCCTGTGTCTGCGTCTGGCTCGGCCACTTCCTAGCTGTGGACTCTTCCTAGCCCCCCCTTGGTGGTCCTGGCTGTGGCAATCGTGTCACTCACTAAGGTCCTCACCTTGGGAGGATCAGACCCGATGCTCAAGTACAATCTGTCAGCATGCTGGGGGATCTAACTGTTAGCTCCCTGATCTTGGAGGGGTTGTATCCAAAGTGTACCCCATCAATGCTCCTTCCCTCAGGGCATCCCAGTGCCCCCGCATGCACCTGAAATTCACCTCTCTCCACAGCCAGCTGCCAGGGACAATCTCTAGCAGGTGCCTGCCTTCTTACAAGGCCCGAGGAGTGTTTTGTGCCACCCCACGCCCTGCAGACCATGCCACCCGCCACAACAGCAGAACTGGTTTTCTGCGCACGACCCACACTCTGATAATTGTCTCGATACATACGGCATGTACTCAGCCTCTATTATCAACTAATGAGTAAATAATATTCTGTTCTAAATCCAAAAGCGCTATTAGATACCAGAGGGGGACTAATGAGTGTTTTAAGACCCCTTTAATCACATATTAACGTGACGAGAAGCAGGCTGCACAGCCCATATGGCAACCACCGTGCGACTGAGGAGGCTTTTTCCGTTTTAACAAAAAGCAAAGAGGGGAGAAAAGAGCAAGACCTCCACCCGTGGGTCTGGTTACGCAGCCAGGCTGGGGTTGGGAGAAAATCCCCAAAGCTGATTTTCCATCTGTGAGCTAAACGGAGGTTGTGGTACCCAGCTGTCCCTCCTTTTCTGGGCGTGGTGGGGAAAGGGGAAGAGGGTTTGGGTGTAGGGTGGGAGGAAGAAGGGCTCAGGGGCCTTAACTTGCTGAGTGATTGTAACAAAGAGCTCCTGCCATCTCGCCCCCCACTGAACATTCCAGAAAGTTCAAGAACCCGACCCAAATTCCTCCCACTGATCCATCATGTCATATTAGCAACTTAGTTTTTTATTAGCCACTTGCCATCGAATCACATTAATATTTGTTTTCCCTAATACAACGCAAGAGTCTTCTCAGATTAGCAACTTTCTCGTCTCATTAGTGGAAACAACCACTAATACAATACAATACTAACATGACAGCGTCTGATGGGCAATTGCTAACACAATCCGACTCCACTCACGGTGGTACAGGAAAGTTGGTCTGTGCGACGGTGGGTGTCTTAGTTTCCTGGGGTTGCTGTGACAAATGACCACAAAGGAGGTGGCTTCAAACAACAGGAATTGACTCTCTCATAGCGCAAAACCAAGGTCTTGGCAGGGTCCTGCTCCCTCTGAAGCTCTCGGGAGGAATCCTTCCCTGCCTCTTCCAGCTTCCGGTGGGTGCTGGCGACCCTGGGCCTTCCTTGGCTTGTAGCTGCTTCAGTCGAGTCTAACTCGGTTTTCACGTGGCCTCCCCCCCGTGTGTGTCTCTGTGTCCAAGTTCCCCTCTTCTTACAAGGACACCAGACAGTGGGTTTGTGGCCCACATACTCCAGTACGACCTCATCTTAACTTGATGACATCACATTCACAGGGACCGCAGACACTACGCGCCAGGACCTGGGCACACAATCCAACCCACTACACCAGGGGATGCTGAAGCAATCTGTCCCTGGCAAGCAGAGCCCCACGGGCCACCTCAGTTGTCAGACTATGGATGAGGTTTTGGTCCCTCGGGAGGAACTAACTTTCCCCAAACCTGAGAGTGGTAAAGCTGGGAGGGTCCCTGATAGGTGCCAGTCCAGACAGCTAAGGGGAGCAGGTCTCTACTGTTTCAAACAATCTGTGACCTCCTGTAAAGAACATTCCAGCTCTTCTAAAATTTCTGGGAGTACGTGACAATGCAGCATGGAGAAGGGGGGCATCCATTAACCTGCAACTCCATTCTCCGCGGTACTAACTTCATTGGTGTGACAAGGCAGGGCCAGCATTGTCAGCGCTAATTCATCAAGGATATGTGGACACAGCAGAGCCAGGGTGTCGTGAGGAGCCAGCAAACCCGGGTTCTGCTGACGAGGCCCAGGGAGGGGGGTGGGGCGAGTGGCTGGGCGAGCTGGTGACACACTCACGCAAAGTGCTTTCTGGAGAACCCCACTCAAGCCGGCTTGAGCTGTGGACTGGCTCATGTTCAAAGCCCATCTCCACCATGTCTTAGCTGGATGATCTTGGGCATTTAATTTAATCTCTCTGTTCTTCAGTTTTCCTTTCTGTCAAATGTGGATAAAACAGGCCGTCACTAAATAGGGTGGTTATGAAGATTAAATGAGAGGAATATAAAAACCCAGAACCTTGAAAAGTGCCTGGAATACAGTCGGTCTTCAGGAAGGTATAGTAATGATGACCCCTAAGTCAGTCAGCAGGCCACTGCGTCACCAAGGGACAGCCACCCCTCCTTGCCTTTCAAGTCCGTGCACGTGTTCTAAGTGAGTTCTGGGCTAGGCATTACAGAACAGTTAAAAGTTGACTGTGATACAATCCCTCCCCTTAAGAAGGACACCGTCTACTTGGGGGAGACAAGGTACAGAGCCAGAAGGCCGGGGTCATATCACAAGAAGACTTAAAGCCAAACCGAGGAGGCTAGACTTTTATCTTGTGGGAAACTGGGAGCTGTGAAAACAAAAGCCCCCAAGTTTTAATACAGTTGCAGAAATGGAGCACCATGGAGAAAGGAGGGGTTGCTTCCCTCACTGCCAAACCACCTGTCAACTCTCTGGCTCCTAAAGTTCCATTAGAAAGAGAGGCTGAGGGACAGCAAAAGACAGCAACAGAGGCAGCGAGAACACCGGGGAAGCTGCAAGTACAGGCTTCTCAGTGACAGCACTCACTCTTGCTGTAGCTCTCACTGCCAAACTGTCTGGAAGACTGGCAGAGCCCCCAGCCCCACCCCACCAAACTCTATTCCGAGCTACCCCAGGCAAGGTTGCCGAATAATTCCCACTGCCTCCAAACAGCGCTCCACGTGGCAGCCAAGAGCCGGCTGCCAGGAGGCAAATGGCCAAGATTCACTTCCAAAAGAGACATCCCCTGGCCAATCAGAATGCGTCCGGCACACGTCCTGGAAAATCGGACTGTTGCAGCCCATCAGGCAGATGACGCTGTCAGGGCTTCTCTGCTCTGCTCACCCGCCCTCCTGAAGCCTCCCAGCAAGGAGGAGGGGCCACACTCCAAGGACCCAAACACCTGCCCCCTCTACGTTTAATCTCCAGGGAGCTACCTGATGAGGGCAGTTTCTGGAATCAAAATGTGTGGGTTCGAAGCCTAGTCCCTCCAAGGAGCAGCTGAGTGACCTAGAGCAAGTCACTTAATCTCTCTGTGCTCCATCTTGTATCCACACAATGGGGTTCATAAGTTTCTACTACAGAGTTATTAGAAGGATTCAATGAGATCAGAAAGAATTACTTGGTTAGCTATGCCTGGCATTTAGCCTGTGCTCAAAATACCTTAGTTTTGGGTGTTACTAGCCACAACATATCATCTACACAGAACTCAGCATGGGGCTGGGAACTAGAGATCAGCAGAACAGGCCTCCCAGCAGTTAAAATAAATGTCACCAAGTCAACACACTGGAAGCCTGATCATCAAAACCATTTTATATGATATTGGTACTGTATCAATAATTTAATGTAATTAATGTAACATGACTTAACGGTAATGTGGTAATTAGTAACAATCACCACCAAGCCCTGGGCTTGGTAACTTAAACACATCATATCCTTTAACTAGAGTTAAACGTGCTGGTAAATGTTAACCAGCCAATCTCTGCTGAAAAAGACAAAGTTCTGATGTGTAATTTCAGTACTCCCGCTATGGTCAATTTCAAGCTCCCAGAGTGAAGTCATCAAATTTGGCATTGTGCAGAGACACTGACAGCTGGTTCTCTCAAGCCAGCTCCAGTCACTGCTGCATCAATCTCCCCATGTCCCTATGGGGTCGGTGTTATTTTTATCTTCATTTTATAGACAGGGGAGTGACAGCAGCAACAGGATTTGAACCTAGGCCTTCCTGGATTTCCAAGCTCATGCTCTTGGCACTCGAACCAGTAATGCCGACATTCTTGGAAGAGCAGATGTGATACAGGGTGTGTGGCGCCCAAACCTTTGCGTCTTCTGTGCTCAATCTATTCAGCTGTTGTCTGGAAGCCACTTCCCCGACAGGGACCCATGCCCTTGTCCTGTCCACAGTGGTTCTCCGTGACTCCCCACTTCTCTTTTCCCAGGCGGCAGATGGCTGCACCTCTTGCCCACTGCAGACAACCAGACAACACATGTTTACCTAAAAAAACAACTGACGGGACCATGTTCCCCATGTCCTCCATAAATAGCCCCCAATGACACAGGGACAGTCGGCGGCACCCCTGCCCCAGACTGGCGCGTCTCAACTGTAATGTGTGCACACAAGTGCCCTGGGGATCTGCTCAGGAGGGCTGGGGTGGGGTCCGGGTGCCTGCATTTCTAACGAGCTTTCAGGTGATGCCGAGGCTGCTGGCCCGTGGACCATCCTTCACTTAGAGAGGGACAAAATCCCAAACAGCCAAGCCCCAAACTGCTTGCAGGACCCTGGCATCCCTCGTCACTCCCTAAAGCAGCTGGCGCATGACCTCTAGCTGCAGACACCTGGGTGGGTGCCAATCTATGCGGCTTCCTCCTATCTGCCTCCTCAACCAGTGTAAAGTGTCTACCCAACACCAGGGCTGGGCTGGTGCTGGGAATACAGAAAGACCCAGCCCCCGCCTCGGGGAGCTGATGGGCCCCTTCATCTAGCGGGAAAATCCCTTGAGAGTCTGGGGGCTCAGTTTCTAGGCGATAGCAAGTGCTTATGTAGTCTCCACTGCACGACGTGCTTTATTTTTATTTATTTTTATTATTTTTTAAAGATTTATTTATTTATTTTATCCATTTTAACCAACACCCCCTTCCCCATTTGCTGTTTTGTGTCCATTTGCTGAGCAATTCTCTGTGTCTGTTTCCTGCCATCTCTTCTCATCCTCCAGTCTTCACCAGGATTCAATCCTGGAGACCTCCGATGTAGGAGAGAGGTATTCTGCCGCCTGTGCCACCACGGCTCCTGGCTTCTGGCTTCTGCAGCTTTCGGAGCATCTCATCTTGTCTCTCCCCTGTTACGTCATCATCCTGCTGCATGGCTCCCGGGGCCCTACGGCTCAGCAGCACACAGAGCCTGGCAGCCCATGCGCCTTCTATATATATATATTTTTTATTTTACCGGGAGGTCCCGGGGATTGAACCCAGGTCCCTCCATATGGCAGACGGACGCCCAACCATTTGAGCCACATCCGCCCCCACTACGTGCTTTATAAATACTAATCCATCCAATCCTCTTAACCCACCTTATGCAGTAAGTATGATTATTAACCCCATTATACAGATGGGAGAACTGAGGTTCAGGGAAAGGATGTCACTTGCTCAAGGTAATAGTCTTGAAAAGGAAAGAGAAACTATTTAAATTCCCAGAGGAAAAGAAAGTGTGGCATGTGGTTATACAACTGGTACTGGAGGATGCTCCAGGTAGAGTGGAATGAACTTGATTTCTGGCAGGTGGGAAGGGGGATAGGGGGTAGGGTAGGTAGAGAAAGTATGAAAGTGACTGCACTTGACTGGAGCAGAGGAGCTTGAGTAGGGAGAAGACCAATATTCAGGATTCTTTGGAGTGTAAGCAACAGAGTCCCCACTCAAAGTGGCTTAAGCATAAAAGGGAAACTATTGCTCAAGAGTCTGGGGTAGCTTCAGGCATGGATGGATCCAGGAGCTCAAGCAACATTGGCAGGGTTTGATTTCTCTCTCTTGGCTCTGATTCCCTCTGAGCTGTCCTCCTTCTCCCCCACCAGGGCAGGTTTCCCCCAGTCATCTAGAGAAAATGGGTGCTGGCCATCCCAAGGTCACAGCCTTCTGGAAGGAAAAGGACTTTTCTCCCCCTATGTCCATGTGTCACAGGAAGGATTGATTGGCTCCACCTGGGCCACTGGCCTCTGCCAATCCAATCACTGTGTCCCCAGGAATGAGGCACTCTGATTGGGTATGCCTGGTTTATGAACCTGACCCTGTGGCATGGTGACATCATGCCTGACAGCTTCTCAAAGGAAAGCAGGGCTTGATATGGAGAAAGGGGCAGGGAAATGCTGAGATGACAAAAATAGGGCTCAGAAACCACCATGTGTCACCTACTTTGCTACCAGACCAAATATTATTGTTTTTATTTAGCAATCTAATAATGATCATTATTATTTAAACAACCCTCGGGCAGATTGGCTCAGAGCTGGGCCCTGCATGGCTTGAAGTCAGCCCACCCCAGAGAAAAGGGCATTTCTGGGCCTCAAAGGCCATTTGGAGAAGGAATATTCACTTCCAGCTACAGGCTGCTTTCATGTTGCAAGCTTTAAGAGAGCACTTAGAATATGGCTTAGCTGAGAAAAGTCACAACGTGGATGGTTGAGTTACTTGAGAAACACCATCATGCTCACAGCATCCAGTGCGGTAGCTCCCCGAGCTCCCCACATCTGCCCGTGTGCCCCTGGAGTCTGTCCCCCACATAGCAGCCAGAGGGGTCCTAGTACTCCCAAGCCAGGTCATGTCCCCGCCCTGCTCAAACCCTCTTGTGGTTCCCACCTCACGCAGTGCCCCGCTGCTGCCGTGACCTCTCCTGTCTCTCTCCACCTTGCCACTCTGTTCCAGTCGACTGTGGTCCGTGGGCCAAACCCGATTCTGCCCCATTTTTGTAAATAAAATTTTATTGGAATGCAACCCTGTGCGTTTGCTCACATGTTGATGGCTGCTCTACTGTTACGGTAGCAGAGCGGAGCAGTTGCATCAGAGTCCACGGGGCCCACGATGCCTAAAATATTCACTATTTGGCCTTTACAGAAAAAGTTTCCCAACCTGTTTTAGAGAGCAGTAACAATGATAATACTTAGTTAACATACCGAGTACAAACTGTATGCCAGGCACTGTTCTAAGCACCTCATTCTTACAACAACCCTATGAGATGGGGAAACTGAGGCATGAAGGTGTTAAGAGTATTCACCATCATGCAGCCAGTAACTCAGAGCTGGGATTCGAGTTCAGCAGCTTGACCCCAAATTCCATGCTTTTAACAGCTCTGTGAATCAAAGAAGGGTCTTCTGGAAGCTTCAGTGGGTAGGTTTTTAAATCAGGATGTGAGTTTCCAACTACTGGCTCCAGGAAAAAAAACATCACACGTATTTGCTGAAGCAAGTAGTGTATCCCACAGAGCTCCCTCTGGTCTCCAGCTGTTCACTCACTGCCTTGTCAATGCTCTGAGGGGCAGAGCTGTCCCAACAAGCCCTCAGGTTCTCCGAGCCATTGTGGTGGCCCAAGCCTGGAGTCCAACATGAGCTCCGGCCCGGACCACCGGAGCTCCAGGAAAACCCATCTTTCCTTCAACAGGATCCCACCAAGTTCCGCCCCAGAACTAGAGAAGCCCACAACCCTCCCGTGTTTCCTGTTAATTTGTAAAGCCCTGACTATGAAGTGATTGGTGCAGCCTCAAGGATCGAGTACCCCAGGAGCTCATCCCACATCAAAGAGAAAGAGTTCAGGGCTTCAGGAGGGCCTGGCATTGTCACTTACCAGCTGTGTGACTCTGAGAAAGGCATCTCCTCTTTCTGGCTCTCAATTTTCCCCTCTGTGAAAGGGGAGCAACAGTAATTCCCTGGTCAAAGGGTGGTTGTAACGTTAAGAAATAACATAGAACAAGCACTTGGCACAGAATGTGAGAGTTAAGAGAATGGGCTTTGCAGAGGGACTGGCCCGAGTTCAAACCCTGTCCACACCATGTGCTGCAGAATCACTGGTTTGCTGAGCCTCGGCTTCCTCATCTGTAAAACAGGAATAATCACAGAACTGACCTCTTGGGGTTGCTGTGAGGATTCACGGAACCAATGGGTGGTCAGCACCGGCATGCAGCAGGATAATCCTTTAGCTTTTAGGACTATCCTCCATCAAGGCATGCAGAGATCATTAGGCCAGCGGTAAAATGTGCTTGTATTTTGAGGTAAGGGTGACACCATCCAGCCTCTGGGAAGCCCGTTCCAGCCCCCGGGGAGGTGACTCAGCGTGCCAGGGCCTGGATACGGGGGAAGCCGACCTCACAGCCCTGGTGGGGAAAGGGCTGTGGGTTTTGGCCAGTTTTACCACTGCTCCCCAGAGGAAAAGTCTAGCTAATGGCTTTCTCCCATCAGTGCCCACTGGGTGGGGGTGGAGGGGCGTGACTGTGTGGCGGCTGGGAGGCAAAAGAAGTGAAGCAGCCGCCCTCAAATACGTGATTCAATGGTCCAGCTTGAGGCCACAGCAGCCAGGCCAGGGTGCCTCAGGCCAGGGCAAGGTTTTCCACCGCAGGCCCACCCCGCAGTCCAGGCCAGTGTCTGGGAGGGCCTCACCCCGGTCTCACCCCCAGCCCACAGGGCTCTGAGCTCTCACTTGCACCCCAAACTGCAGACACATCCCCCGGGAGGCCACAGGTATCTCAGATTTCCTGTGGCTGAGAGGGACCTCTGGATCCCTACCTTCCACCTGCTCTCCCACTCTTTCTCCCAGCGGCTTCCCCATCTCAGGAAATGATCCGCCTCCACCCAGACATTCAAGCCAGAACTCAGGAGGTGTTTTCATTCACTCCACTCTGCCATGTTAAACCATCCACCAGCCAGGCTGCTCGGCTCCACCTCCCAGGCAAAGCCCATCCCGGCCCCCTGCCACGCCCGAGCCTCCTCCGGGCCTCATGTATGTCCCCTCGGGATGATGCTCCAGAAGGATCACGGGAAATGCCATCGGGTCACATCACTGCCCTGTGCGACCTGCATCAGCCCCTGGGGCACCAGGACGGAGACCCAGGCTGCTCCGCGTGGCCCAGGGCCCTGAGCAACCCTCCCTGGCACTTAGCACACATGTGTGCACACGCAGACAGGCACCAGCACACACGCACGCCCAGACACAGACACCCTGGGATGACGATGCACATGCACACAGACACCCACAGAGATGAAGACACCCCCCCAAGACACACTGACACCCTCAGAGATAGAGGCACACACCCAGACACACCCAGACACCCACCCACAGGCATGTACATACACACCTGACGTCTGCCTCCAGCAAACACTGACACAACCTCACACACGCACCCTAGCCGCACAGGGACACACACGGACACGCACGGGCAGATGCAGACTCATGCACAGTTTACGGCTGACTCCCCATCCTGTGGGGGCCACCCACCCCCGCTGCTCTCTACCATAGCACACTGTTTATTTTCTTCATAGTTTGTCTCACAGCTTGTCACTCTTTGATTCTATTTGTTTATGTGGTCAGGGTCTGCCCCCCCCAGCATGTCTGCGGCAGGCGGCCCCTTTTGTTCACTGCTGTATCCCCAACATACAGCGCACTGCAGCTGCTCAGCCCCTAATGAAGGAAGCGAGGGATGCTCCCCTTCTGTTTTAAAAAGGGAACACCACGTGCACTCTGGTCTGTGTTAAAATGTCCCAGAAGAAAAGGAAACTGGCAACAGTGAGGGAGGGGGCTGCGAGTTCCAGAGACTTACCTTCACTTCACACTCATTTTTTTTTTTTAATTTTTTTTTTATGATTTTATTTATTTATTTATTCATTTATCCCCCCCTTGCTGCTTGTGCTCACTGGGTCAGCCAACCACGCCGTGCGGGCGGGCTTGCCTTCACCAGGAGGCCCCGGGAACCGAACCCGGGGCCTCCCATATGGTAAACGGGAGCCCTACTGATTGAGCCACAGCCGCTTCCCCACACTCATTTTTAATGATGAAAATTTTAAAAATTATATGTCTGCTGCTTACAGATTAGCACATCTTTGAAAATTAGTATTTTCCAGCAGCAGATGCCTAGGGAAGTATTTCTAATATCTGGCAGACTGACAGACAATATGGCTGCAAGACCCTGCCGAGACCTTGACCTTGACCTTGAGGTCCCAGGTGGGACTCTTTCTGGGGCCCTGGATAATTCCAAACAGTCCTCCCCACTGGTCCCGGATAACCCCAAACCAAAGGCCTCACCATTGGCCCCCACCACTGGTGGGGTAGCCAATAACAGCTGGGCCCCTCCCCTACATATTAGCACGGGGAGGAATAATTAATAGCTTAAAAGGTGACCACAAGCCAAAGCCCGCTCTCTCTGACAAGAGAAGCCTGCACCAAGTTTCCATCCCATTTCTCAGCAAGCTCTGTTCTTTACCCCCATCTCTCAATAAATTCTTTCACTGGCCTAAAAAAAAAAAATCCTGGCAGAAGATTCCAGATCCGGAGGTGGAGGCTGTCAACACCTTCAGAGGGGGAAGGTGGGAAGGTCGGAGCCAGGGCTCTGCTGGTCATCTTCCCAGGCCTGGGGGGAAGGTCGCCTGGGATGGGGGCTCAGGCCTTGGGGGACTCCTCCCCTCACCCCTCTATCTTCAAGGCCAGCCTGTCTGTCTAGGAAGGAAATTCCGTTTGTCTGGGGCTGAACGTTGTTCCTGAAGGCACTCTGGTGGCTGTGAGAGCCAAGGGTCCCACGGCAGGAGCTGTGGCTCCTGGTTTGATGGCTTTTTCTGGATTTCCAAAGGAGTGGGAGCTGAGCTGACTGGTCTTTTTAAAATAGAAAGTTGTGTATTATGTGTATATAGCCCTGTTCAATGTCAAAACCTCCCTTATCCTAAAGGAATTTTAAAAAACCTGCAACAACTTTCATGGGTCCCTCAGACTGATGTCTTCTCACATCCCTGATGAGGACTCTCCCAGCTTCTGAAACTGCTCTTTTCCTCCCCTAAGCTCCACTCTCTTCCCAATTCCAAGTGTCCTTCCACTGTCCCACCAACAACAATGTCCTTTCTCCAAGGATCTGACTGCAGGTGATCTTCTTAGAGAAGACAGGTGTTTACAGAAAAAAACCCAAAGGTACTTCTGGCCGGTACTTAATTTTTTTTTTTTTCCCACTTTTTTTTTTGTTGTTGTTTGTTTGTTTGTTTGTTTTTTCCTTTGGTACTTACTATTAATTGCCATCGCCCACCCCCCAAAAAACACCTGCCTATTTGTAGGGTGGAGGAAAGAGGGAGAAGGAAATTGCCTCTGGTCCTTTGTTTTCACCGGACATAATTGAAAACTGCTTCCTATTACCTGCTCTGTTTATGGCCGCCTGCCCTCCTGCTTCCCTTTGAACTTCCCTGATTGCATCCCTATGGGATCAGCTTGGTCCTCTCCACATCTCTACAGGGATTCCATCTCATTTCTACGTCTTCTGAGGGTCCTATTTGCCTTACCAACCCCCAGTCTCAGGACAATCGCAGGTTGAGACAACACGGCATCTCACCCCTCTGCACGGGCCTGTCTTTTTGCTTAAATTCTCGATGCACAGCCAATGACTATTGCCCTTCAAATGCACCCCCTGGAATATCTGAGGCTGTTGCCAAATCTACAAGTTACCATCCCTGGGCAACCCATGATCCTCCCCAACCTCCCCCCCATCAGCCTAAAAATAAGAACGCCTTTCAAGACAGAGGCTGAGAGAGCAAGTGTGTCATACAATGTGGACGAGATAGCAAGTGTGTGGCATGATGTTAACGAGATAGCAAGTATGCAGCAGGATGCAGATGAGATAGCAAGTATGCAGCATGCATGTGGACCATGCCACCTCCCAGGCCCATGGCAGACATCACTAATGGATCACCCACACCTCCCCCACAACCCATCAGTAAATTTGTCCAGTTAGACAGGATTCTTACCTTACCCATCCTCCATCCTCCACCATTTCTTCCAGCTTCTCTTCCTACCCTGTTTCCATCAATTCTCCACATACCATCACCACCAGCAGAGTGATCTTTTTAAAGCTTCAATCTTTTAAAGTATAAACCAGGTCCTAGCACTACCTCCTGCCCCTGAAAATTCTTCACTGGCTTCCCACTGCAATTAGAATAGGATCTCACCTCCACCCCATGGGCCTGGCATGATCTGGCCGTGTTGGTATCTGCCGTCAGCCTCTCCCAACCAGAACATGAATTCCTTTGGGGAGGGAGTTTGGCCGTCTAGTTCTCAGCTGGGTCCCCAGGGCCTAGAACAGGGTATGGCACATAGTAGGTGCTCCAAAATGTTTACAGATCGAATGAGACTCTCTTTTATGATCCAGAATGTGGTCTACAAATCCTTCGCAATGTGGTGTCCCAGGAAGCTACCACTGAACTCTCAGCATTAGCACATGAGATCCAAGCTGCTTCCAAAGCCTGTTCTAATATTGGGTGGGTCTACCCACCTCCAATAATTTTGGAATGAGGCAGTAAACAAATAAATCACTTTAGCCCTCTTGGCCAGCTTACTTTCTTTCATTATATGTAGAAAACATTTTAATCCTTTGCTCCTTATAGTGGAAAATGGTTTGGGGACAAGGACACTGGGGAGTCTGTGAGGAACTTCATCCATGTTTGGACTGTCACTGCAGAGAAAGATGTTCAGGAGTCAAGTCATGTGCTGCTTCTGTAGGACACCCCCTTCGGAATTGGCTGCGTCACCACGATGGCTAGAAACAGGTTCTAGAAAACCTAAACTTCTGGAAAGTCCAGGAGTCCCAGTCCTGGAGGAACCATTGGGAGGTAGAGGGGAGATATTTTGAAACAGGGAGCCCCATGGGAGTGGGCTCCGGGCTTGCTGATTGGTTTCCCTGGGCAGGGACATCCTTGGAGCAAAAGGTAAATATTCCAGGCACTTCTACCAGGTTTCTTAGGGAAAAGGGATGTGGGCAGGAAAAAAAGGGGATGGAGGGAGAGATGGGTAATTAGTGCTATTAATTACATCTCAACCACGGCCTCTGATTCTGCCCCGGGATTAAAGAAACATTCATTTGGAACGACTATTAAGGTCTTAAATTCAATGCTTCATAAATCAGGGCAGTGGAATGAAAATCCTTTCTCTGTAGGGACCAGGAGGCAAAGAACAGAGAATTTTCTAGGCAGGTTGCTGCAGCCCAGCTGGAAAGCCAGGGCTTGTGAGAGGGGTGGAGGATGGCTCTCTTGTTGTTGGCTGTTTTTCTTTATTGTTTTCTTTTTTTAAGCCATTTTGGGTGGGGACATGTTCCAAATGTATAATCTAATGTGCTATAAAAGTCACTAATGTGATTATACTTTTATATCATATTAGAGGAAATGAATACTAATTCAATACCAAATGCTAATTCGGTACAACCGCAAATTGCTGAGAGACTGCAAAACATTTGGCGGGCCGAACTTCCTGGCCGGTGTCTGAAAGCATGCACTAGTGTTTTCAGGAGTCGGCACATCGGGCTGGGTGAGCTGGGTGAGCTGAGTGGTCAGAGACGCCGGGGTCTGCCATCTCCTCTGAAGAGATGCTTCTCTGCTTGCACCCTGACTGATACACCCTCCTTCCCCTGGGAATCCACACTGTCATCTTAGGGCAGGCTTCCCAGTGCTCTGAGGAATTTTTCAAAGCAAAAGGAACGTGAATCCATGTGAACTTTTAAAGTAAGCACATCGTTTGACAGCACTGGCCGATGGGGACAACAGGCTGACTCTAAATCATAGTCAAGTTTGGAAATGGTGTTTTGGAAGGAAGTCAGTTAAAAAACATGGCCCAGGAAGTTATGTTAATGACCAGTGTTTCCCGAGCATTTCCTACGTGGCAGGCACTGTTCTAAACTCATTTAACCCTCAAGATGGCCCTATGATGTACGAGGAAATAGAGGCTCAGAGAGGTGAAGCAACTCACTCAAGGTCACACAGCCAGTGGGGAACAGAGCCAGCTGACTGTGGTCCATGGGCCAAACACATTTCTGCCCTGTTTTTTGTAAATAAAGTTTTATTAGAACACAACCCTGTGCATTTGCTCACATGTTGATGGCTGCTGTCCTGTTATAGTGGCAGAGTGGAGCAGTTGAATCCTGGGCTGTGTTCTTAATCACCCAACTCAACTGCTTGTGGGTGAGAGGCCAGGGCTGCTTATCAGACAATTACACTTCACTTGCATTCACTTAAAAAGTGACCTAACTGGCCTGATGCCACGTCTCAAAGGAAGCCAGACTCAAACTCAAGGCTGCTGCTCCCACAGCCAGGGCTCTAAGCCCAGGTTACACAACCTCCCATACTCAAAGCCGAGGCAGCATGCTCAAAGGAAGGCACCTGTCCGTTTCTCCTCCCCAAACCACTGCACCGCCCCTCTCACACCAGCCTCCCTGCATTTGCATGGAGACTTTTCTCCTCCCTCTTCCGACCTGGAGTCGATGGAGTGGACAGTTTGGGTCACCTTCCAGGACAACCCACATCCCCTGGGCTTTCTCTTCGCCCACACCTCCACCTCATAGACACAAGGTCCCGTTTTATTATCAAACATCACCTGATCTCCCCATCACGGCCAGCAGCATCCAGCCACGCAGGGCCAGAATTACGATGCGTCGGCTCGTCTTCATAAATAATATTTTGCAATCTCCTTGTCTGGGGGCCCGGATAAATTATTCTTCTGCATCAAGGTTACGATGATCAAAAAGGTGGCCCTGCCGGCCTTCCTTGAGAGTGGGGACAAAAAGAAGGCTCTGATTACATCGCCGGCACCAGGCTGGGTGAGAGGGGTGCCCCGTGGCCTACGCCACAATCAGATATCTGAAAATGCATGAACACCGATTTTAAGGTTCTGCTCAAAAAGGGATAGACACGACAGGCGAGTCTGACTTTCACATCACTCAAAGGGGGCTCGACAGAAAGAGGCTTCCGATTAGAGGGCATTTACCACTGTTTTCTTATTCCCTTCCCTGAGAGCTCCCCACCCCCCAGCCCACCACAGGCACATGTACACTCTCTCCATGGAAACACACCTTTTAAAAACCAGAATCATCAAGGTGTCAAGTGGGTCTGGCTCAGAAGAGGCCTTTGGTAGTCTTGTAAGTTATTTCTTGTCTTATCTATCTGCTTATGGTCCGCCTCCCCCACTAGACGAGAAGCTCTGGGAAGGCAGACAGACTCCTCTGCCGTGCTCACTACAATCGTCCAGCACCTGCCCCAGTGCCTGACTCATAATATATTTGTTGAATGAACGAATAAATGAATAAATGTCAGAAAGAATGAGTCTGGTTTTTACACACTGTGATTTTCCAAGATGCTAGCCCGGGGCTGCCTCGACAAGCAGAATCTGGCAGCCTGGCCCAGAAGGAATGCCCCTGCATCTCAGGTTGCTCGAGAGATTCAAAGGAAAAGCCAGAGAGGAGCATTTGCCCCAGCTCTAACCTCCCCACCCCACCACCAAATTTTTTAAGGTTCGCATTTACAAGCGAACCTTAAGTTTTGTCTCCAAGGAGGGGCTCTCTTTCCGTTTCAGGGGCATGCATCAAATTCTTTCCCACCTCCTGTCTTCCTCCCCCCGCTACGGGATCCATTCTGAAGAACCGAGCTGAGGCTCTCACGGCACCGTGTGCTCTGCCACCGCTACCACGCGTATTTTTTGGCTGCCCTGAGAGTAAATGATTTTTGGTGGCCCCCGGGCAGGCTGTGCTCACAGACACGTTTAGTGGAACCTGCGTGCGGGTTTTCCTGCCTTTAAAAATGGATGATTTTGCATAAAAGTCCTGATTTCCAGCTTCTTGCGAGAAATTAAAAAATCTGGCAAGCCTTGGGCCTATGGTGATGCTTGGCTGGGGCTGGGGGCTTCTGCCCCTGTAGACGGGGCACAGACCCTCAGTCTGCTGCGACAGCCCAAGTCTCCACGTCTGGCCAGCTCAGCCCTGCCCACTGCCCACCAGCTCCTGCAGGCCCATGGGGTTTCAGCCCCGCTTTAAACCCTAGCTTCAAAGAACACACGGTCTCTTTCAGGCTCGATGACATGGTCTGGGAAAATCTCCCCCAAAGGCATTCCTGGACCACATAGTAGGTGCTCAATAAGCATTTCTCTTGTGACTAAATGAATGGCAACAAAAAGCCCGATCTTGACTAAGCCTTTGGAAGCTGCCGAGGAGAGAGTCCCCTCAGCCTTCAGTGGCTTCTCAGCCAGCCCAGGGATTGCCACGCCCTCCTCGGGGAGGCCAGTAACACCCCGAGCGCGGTTTCAGCATGGAGAGCCGGTGACGGACACAGTCCACCCCTTCCCAAACGTGCCCCCGGACACCCCTTGAACTCAGCAAGAGGGCGCCAAGCCACAGCCTTGTCCCCGCCGCCTGCCCTCCACGCATCCAGTAGGCGTCTAATTCACACTACCCTCCCAAAACCGGAAGAAACTGCGAATTCTCCCTGTCAGCGCTGTATATCACTTTGAGATATATACCATATTAGCAGAAAGAACTGAATTATATTGCATTCATGATGCAATTAAACACTTCACTAGGAATCAATGTAAAACTGATGAGGCCTGAAAGTAGTGCATATGGCTTAGAACATTATAAAACATTACCTTCACTCAAATCCTTTTCAGTAGCAATTTAAATCTTCTTACAGTTACTGCTGCCAATGGTAAACCATCTACTGATTCATAACAGTGCATGGTAACGAATGAATTTTTTTAAAAATTTATTCAACTACTAAATTACCCATGAAACTGGAATAGCTGACAGGAGTAATCTGAATTATTATTAGCTCTGCAAGTATTCTGCATTAGCCAATTTAAAACCACGGATCTCAGGCAGGAACCAGTTAGTACAGCCGGAGTGTTAAATGACTGCAATAGTTCTTCATTTTACTGCTGCTTACATTTAAAGGTCAAGAGATAAAAATTACATATGACTCCAAACATAGGAAGGGTGTTTATCTTTTTCTACGAATTGGGTCAGTCGTAAACTTTAAAAAACATTTGAGATACAATTGTACAAACTCAAAGACCTTTGGAATATTTAGAAATCAGAAGGCTGGGGAGGGGAGGGGAGCGTTCTTCTCCCTCCTCCTTCCCTGCAAAGGAGACATGAGTTAACCTTTCTTCCCTGTGGTCCTGAGACCTGCTCCCAAAGAAGATGCTTGCTCCTGTTTTTCTTTCCTGACCGCCACTCCCCCAGGTCACTTGGCCCAGTGCCTGCCTACTGCCTGGGGAGAAGGTGCCTCTCCCCTCCCCTCCCCTCCCCTCTTTTCCTGTCCACGCCCATTGTCTGCTGGTTTCTTCCCCCCTCCAAAAGCCCAAGGGAAAAACGGAAGCAAGAGAATAAATAAAGCAGCAGCTTTCTTCGGGAGCCCAGTTTTATCAATGCATGACTGAACAAGGAGCATAAAACAGCAGCCTCGTTTCTCTTTGCGGCTCTGGGGACATGGGCGCGTGGGTTTTGAGCTCTTCAGAAGGAGGAGCCAGGCAAGTTTAAGGCATGAGTCTTTTCTTTCTTTCTTTCTTTTTTTTTTTTTTTTTGAGTTTCCTTTTTCGGGGGGAACGATATGTTTTTTAACCACAAAGTTAATACATGCTTGTTACTAAAAATTCTAAGGACAGAGAAACACACAAAGAAAAAGTGGGCAGTCCTGTCTCACCACTTTGCATTCAGCCATTATTTAACAAATATTTATTAAGCACCTACTATGGGCCAGGACAGGGGATACAGTGGTGAGAATAAAACCATAGGAACACTCTAGGGCATCCTTCTGGGCTTTTCTACATGCCAACAAACATTCACTCACAGATATGCATGATAGAAAACAAAACATAGAATTTTTCTCAAAAATGGGACCCCATTCTACAACTCACTTCATTCACTCAACAAAGTGTCCGGGACATGTTCAGCTGACTGCCTACAATCCACTGTGTGCAGACCGTGTGTTCCCTGGCCTGGATGACAGCGTTCTTGCTAATACAGGCTGTCTTACAGATGAGCATTGTGCAAGCTGCGACGAGGGTGTGCCCAGCCTTACCCGTGCCATTTTTAGGGCACGGGAGTGTGGGCTGTTGGGGCACTCCTGGGGAAAAAAATCCTTTTACTAGGCAAAGAAAACAGTTGCCTCCTGCCCCCTCCCCCAACGACCTTTGGTCCCCAACTTGGTTTCTAGGGTTTGATGTGGCTTTAAGCCGGGGGCACCTGCGCGCTTACGCGCAGCAGGCAGCATGGACCTCTGCCGGCAGCGGGCTGCTGCGGCAGTCCTGCTGAGGACAGCAGGAGTGGCGCCAGGAGGCCTCCTTTAGACCAGGGTAGAGATTTTGTCCCCCAGGAGACATGAGGCAATGGCTGGAGACATTTTTTGGTTGCCGCACTAGGAAGGGGGTGCTACTGACATCTACGGGGTAGAGGCCAGGGAAGCTGCTCAACACCCTGAAATGCACAGGACGGTCCCCCACCACAGAGAATCACCAGCACAAAACGTCAATAGTGCCGAGGTGGAGACACTCTGCTTTAAGAGAATGGCATGGTCACAGACAGACCTGCTGGCTGCGTGACCTTGGACAAATGACTTAACCTCCCTGCGCCTCGGTACTGTTACCATCCCTACTTAGTAACAAACAGTACCTGTTTCTTGAAGTTGCTGGGAGGATTAAAAGAGCTCACTCGTGCTAAGCATACAGTAGTCACCACGTTGGTTTTATTAACAGCAGCAGCAGCGGTGAGGGGAGCAGTATTTTTGGGGAAGGCCGAAGGACTGGCCCCGGCGGGAGAGTCTCCCTGACCAGTGAGCCCCTATGTCTTGGGACCTGGCCCAGCCTGAGGCCTCACTCGCCCAGCCCTGTGGGACACACCCCTTCCTGGACGGAATTCCCTGGCCTTTCCACTTTTGGCTGCAGCGGCCCAGGGGTCTGCTCTGGGCCAGCTCCCAAGCGGTCCCTGTCCGGCCCTCCACCCGCTGACCCCCACCACAGCCTCGGGGTGGCATGCCGTCCATTTTTACCCCCATCCAACCCGGCTACAGGTGAGCAGACCCCGACCTCACAAGAGCTGGGTCCTGGGAGCCAGGAGAGGGCAAGGCTGAAGGATTCTGAGAGGCGTCGAGGCTTCTGCTGAGAAGGCCCCCAGAGCTCCAGCCCTTCACTCCCGGCCTGAGGGGGAGCAGGCTGGGCAAGGGAAGAGGGGCCTCAGTGGATAGAGAATGAGGAGCCACAGTGGTAAATAACATTTCAGAGGCACAGTGGGAGGCCAGCGGGCCGTGGGGACAAAGGCGGTGAGCACCGATCTTGGGGACATAAATCCCAGGCTTTTTTTGTGCTGCTCTGAGCTGGCCGCCTTCCCGGGGGGCAGCAGAGCTGATGCCGTGCCCCCACACCCCCGAACACTGCCAGGCCTGAGTTCAGACAGATCTGGATTCAAATTCCAGCTCTGTTACTAATAACAAGCAGTATCTGTTAAACTCTTACCGTATCCTGGGCACTCTAAAAACCACTTTACATGGATGATCTCATCTAACTCTCACGTTAGCCCTCTGAGTTTAGAGCTATTATTACTCCCATTTTACAGAAGGGGAAACTGAGGCTCAGGGGGAGCTGAAGATCACAAGAATTGTCAAGACCAGGGAGCCTGACTCCAAAGCCAAAACTCTGATGTCAAGTTAGATGGCCCCATGACACTGACCCTCTCTACCTTCGCTTACTCTTCTGTAAAATGGGAGCCTACAGAATGGCCACCCCAAACCAATGGCAATCCCCCCTCCTCCCTTACCATTGTCTCTCCCAGAGGCTGGAATACTGAAGGGCCTGGTCTCCCCACCTCCCTTGAAGCTATGAGCAGTCATGTGCTAGTTCTGGACAAGGAAGATGAAAACAGATGTCCTTGAGGAGGACCTCCCTTCCTGAATTAAAAGGGAAAAATGTCACTGGGAGAAAACCTTCTGTCCCCTGCTCCTGGGCCTTCCCTTCTTATCCCTTCCCAGCCCGCAGGCATGCGTCCTGGAGGAAGACTGGCTATCTTGCAGCTCTGAAGGTGCAAGCCAAGATTCCAAGATGGTGGAAGGAAACAGAAAGGCAGAAGGTTTGCCTACTCCAAACTTTGCCATGCAAGAAAAATAAACCCATATGAGTTTAAGCCTCCATCTTCTGTTATTTGCAGCTGCACACATTTCTTACAGAAAGAGAACCAGAGGGGTGCTGGGGCCACCATCTGAGTAGAGAGGTGGCAGAGTCAAGGGGACACCGTGCATTGACAGCCAAGCCAAGCAGCGCCCGGAAGGGCGTTATACGAGATCACAGAGCCTCAGCAGGCCCTTCTCCCTCCTGCCCTGATAACTCGCAGGCGGCGGGCGGAATCAAAAAGATAGATGTCTGTGGCTCGGAAGACCTCTCAGGAGAGCTGCAACTCCAACTCGAGGCCAGGAGGCAAGATCAGGCTCAGGGCTGGCCTTCTTCGTGTCCCTCCCTCACATCCCAACAGAAGACTCTGTTCCCCTTATCCCAGCGGCAGGAGTCCCAGGGGCAAGAGTCCCAGGGGCAGGAGGCGGGACAGCAAAGAGATCTTGCACAGGGAAAGTGCAGCCAGAGAGCTCAGGACCCAACTCAGAGAGCTTCCACAGCCCACAACTGCCCCGTCATCGCCGTTCTGGATAAATGTCTTTGAATGGACCCAGAATTTTGCCCTGGACTGCTGCCTTTAAAGTCCCCACCGGGGACAACAATATAGGAAGTTAAGGGTACTCACTCACTCATTCACTCGCTCATTCATTCATTCATTCATCTTTTAAGTACTCAGGAGTTTCAGGTTGGATGCTGGGACTCCAGAGGTGAACAGGATGGGGACATGACCTGCAGGTACCCTCAGTGACGTGTGGGCGAGGGTGTGCACGTGGTCCCCCCGGCAGAGGGATGCTCAAGGAGCTAAGGGGGCATGTGAGGAGCCCCTCCCTGATACGGGGAAAGGGGTGGTCAGGGAAGTTTTTCTGGAAGAGGTGATGTGTGAGTTTGGAGTGAGTCCAGTAAAGCGATGGGAAAGGACATTCTAGTAGAGGGAACAGCCTGGGCAAAGCCTGGAAGGAGATGGCTCACAGACGCTCAGAGCTCAGCAACAGGAGAGAGAAGCAGGAGCCAGGGTGGGGACCCCGAGTCGCTGCAATGGGAGCAGATGAGCTAGCTTCATCAAGCCTCTCCTACCCAGTGGGGGACCGGGTAAGTCGCTAATCCATTAAGCATTTATTAAGCACAGCAGTGGGAGACTGAGTCACTGAAGACCCAGGCCTGGCCTCAGAGGGCGTCGTGATCTAATGGGGAAGGCACACTAAGGCAATGTGGGCACCAGCAGTGGTGGACCCACTGTGAGTCACGTGGGCCTGAGTGATGGGAGAGCTCACAGAAGGCAGGAAGCCTTCTTGGAGGCAGCAGTCCGATCAGAGCAGGGCCTCGAATGCCAAATCAATTTGGGTAAACAGTCTCCAACAAGGATGCCAAGCAGGAGTCAAAGAAATGCAAAGCAGTTGTGGGCAATGACTAGTCAGTCCCCTGCCAACAGGGTGAAACATCCAAGAAAGGGAATCCTGGAAGATGCTGACAGGAAGGGAAACTGAGTCCTGTGAGCGCTTGCCCCAGGCAGCTGAGGCCAAGCATGCCAGAAAGGCAGGCGGCAGATGGCTGTTTAGCACGTACGTGCGCATCGACAGAGAAGGTGCCGGGCATTACGGCTCTGGAAGAAGAAGTGGGTTCCAACTTGGAAAGGAGGCATTGTCTCTTTAAGTGAGCACAACACTGGATCATCCTTTCTCTTCCTATTTTGGGTTTTATTAGCAAAGCAGTACAATGTTTATACTAGTGGGTATTACATTTGCCAGAACAATTACAGTATGACAAATGGTACATCAATGTAATCCATCAACCTCGCCAAGACAGGAATCCTTTACTCGGGACTGCCATTAATTTTGCGCTCCCGTCTCTGGGGTCCTGGGCCCGCGTTGCCATGACAACGCAGACGACGCCTGGTGCGAATGCCAGCATTCCATGAAAGATGGGCATCTCTTTGGTGCACTGGAATTTAACCTCTGATGCCCACATATTAGTCTACTTGGAGCAAGAAATTAGTTTGGGGATGGAAATAGGCGAGGCACTTGGGGGAAAAGAAGGCGTTTGGGCTCCTTCACCTAGATGCAGGTCCTTGAGAGCAGGGAGGGACAGCCACCGATTGGGCGCATGGCCCACCTGAGGCTGGCTGCTGGGTACCAGCTCCAAAGTCAGGAGCCAGTCCTGCCAGGGCTGGGTCGAGTCTCCGTCACCATGGCGGCTTTTAAGGAAAGGGGTCGGGGCCCAGGCCTGAGGTAACAGGGCAGTCAGTCTTCTGAGAGAGGGCAGAAGAGACAAAGTCCTTTTCTGACCTACACGGAAAGCCTCAGAGATTCCAGAAAAGCAAACTCCTGGCTAGGCACACAGAGGAAAGGGGATTCGATGACCAAACAGCCCAGGTCCCTTCTGGCTGGACAACTCCAGCTCAGGGTGATCGCTATATAATCTCTTGGCCCTCTCCTCACTCCCCCTCCCCTCGCCGCCCCTCCTGCGAGGAGCTGTGTCCTGTCCCTGCGGTCACACACGCCCTCAGACAACACTGCAGCCATCAGCTGCAAATTCACCGAGAGTTGCAGGGCTCCTCCTCTCATTCCAACTGGCAAATTACAAGCAGAGAGTGGCTTTATAAAATATGAAACGGCTGCTGTCAGTTTTTCCATCAGTTCTACATATTTCGCTGTTAACAAAAGGAACTGATAACCACTTCTCATAAGGAAAAACAAGAATAAAATCAAAGGCCCCTAATGGAGACAATCTCCCAAGTGCAACAGCACAAGCCCATTTTCTTTTTTTTTTTTTTTTTTTCCTTCCCTGACAAATCAATCTGGCTATGGTCCAAGGATACAGGCAGACAGACGGAGCTACCTCACCTGTTTTATTAAGCCATTACCAGAATCATTTTATTCCCATTTATAATGTTCAATACATGGTCTGAAGACTTTTCTAATATAGTAATTAGATGGAACACTAGATAGATGGATTAAATTGGGACAATATTTTATGCCATTGCACTTGGCCTTACAATATTCTGCCTTGCTTCTGAGATACTAAAATGTGAGCGTGGGCATATATAAATACAATCTTTTTATTTTGGGTGAGAGGGCTGGACGTCGCATGGGGCTCAGCTCTGCATGATCCCTCCCATTTGGAAATCTGAGCGGAATTTATGGATCCATGAGCTTGCTGGGAAATCCATCCTGCATTCAGTACCCCCGTCCCCCAGGAGGGCTGACTTGAGAAAATTCTAAATGTTTTCCTAAACACCCATGCCATCGCCATGATCACCACAGCCAATGTTTACTGGGTGCCTACTAAGTGCCAGACACAGAGCTGAGAATTTGACCACAAATAGGACAGAGTTGGGTTCAAATCCCAGGTCTGTCACTTCCTCGCTGGGTGACCCAGGGAAAGTCACTTCACCTCTCTGTTCCTCAGTATTGCCCCTGGTAACATGGGGATAATATCGTTACCTACTTTGCCGGGTTGTTCCAAGGATGAAAGGAGACGATACTTAGTGTGGAGCCAGATAGAGAGTTAAGTGCTCACTACATGTTACTCATTCTTTCCATCATCTCATTTACCCCCCAAGGAGACAGCATCCTCCACCCCCATTTTAAAGATGGGGAAACTGATGCTTGGAGAAGGGAAATATTTTACCCAGCTCTCAGAACAAGCAAATGGCAAACACCAGTGTCCGTGTTCAGCGTCTGCTCACTTAGCCACGAAAGATGGTCCCCTTCGAAGAGAAGGAGGGAGTATGGGAGAGAGGGGGATTGAGCTCAGCCCATGAGTCCTTAGTATGGACTTAAATTATATTTTAGTGCCGAGGGCCTAAGAAATCGATATTTGGTTGTCAACAAAGACCATCTCCTATCAATCCTGGAGATGACACTAAAAAGTAAGACTAAAGAAACATGTCCTGTGTCCATCACCTGAGGCTCCCTACTCGCTTCCAGCATCTTCCCCAGGTGGGAAAACGGAAGCTCAGAGGTGTGTGAGCAGGCTGAGGTCACACAGCTCACGAGGCCACAGCAGGGGTGTGACAAGGACCCGGGAGCCTCCTGATTCTGCTTGTGCAAGGAAAGCATCCCGACTGCCCACTCCTCACCCAAGCCCACCCTCCTTAGTCTCCAAACTTCAGACCACCTCTGTCCGCCTATGCAGGGGCTATATTTAGCTGTTGCTCTTTTCAGGTTTCATGAGTAAATGGAGAACATCAACTGGATGCAACCTATTAATATAAAAGAGGAGGACGAGCCCAGCCACGAAGCTAGAAGCTCACTGCTTCTGAAGACCTGCCTTCATCACGGCTGGGAAAATAAAATGCTCCTCTAAGCACCTATTTCTCTATTTGACAGGCAGCATGGCAACTCACTAGAAAACCTCAATAAGATTCCAAAAAATCTCTTTGCTGGCAGCTCAATCTATGGCATTGAAGAAAAAGTGAGACTTGCCTCAACAGCCCCAACCATCCCCCATTAACAGATCCCTGGACCCACCTGCTGTTCCTGCTCCTCAAGACTGGAAGAGTGTTCTTTGCAGGACCCGGTGAGGGATGGGGAGCTGAACCAGAATCGGGAGGTGGGGAGAGGAGGAAATTTCTGGAAATGTCAAGCACTGACATTTATAGGGCACTCATTGTGGGCCAGGCCACGTGATCGCCTCAATGCTCCTCCAATCATCCCACAGGTTAGGTACTAAAATGCACATTTTATGGACTAGGGAACAGTAGTTCAGAGAGGTTAAGTGACTTACCCAAGCCTGCACAGCTGATTCAGAGCAGATTTGGGATTCTGAACCTAGGACCTGGAAGCATGAATGGCTTTGGTAGAGAGAGGGAGAGAGTCCACCACCTTTGACCCAACAGGCAATTTCCTGGGGGAAAACTGTTCTTTTGAAATCTGATCCTACTTAAAATGACCTTTGGAAGCTCAGCCCTGTGAAGGGAATGCACAAGCCTTGCACAATGCATAGAAACATCCCTTTTCCATTCACTTTGTGTAAACAATTTCCTCATATCACGTTTTCTTTGCCATGACACAAAGGCATCCAAAGACAGGGGAAATCAGCCGGCTGGGTGAGGTGAGGCTGGTAGATGGATCAAAGCCAGAGATGCCCACTGCCTGGAAGGGAACCTTTAGGGACCCTCTGTTCAGGTTGGAATCTGTCTTGGGGAGGGTGCCCTGAAGCAGAACCAAGGTGGGGATTTTTGTGCCAGGGATTTATGGGGGGAGGGCTTGCAGGTGGAGCCTGGAACAGGCTGGGCAGTGGGGAGCTACCAGGATGTGGGCTCAGCAGGAGCCCCATGCCCAGCAAGCTAGGAGCTCCACAGGGTTTTCCTGCCTTGAGGGAAGGGGGCCAGGCTTTGAGTCCCCTGAATCAGTCGGTCCATGGCCGGGCTGCTGGCAGGGTGGGGTGGGCCATAACTTCTCAGGCCTCTCCTGGAGAGCAGCTCCTGGAGGCCTAGAATTATCAGCCAACACACAGCAGCTGGGGAACGGGTACCCCAGCCAGTGCAGGGATCTGGATGGACCACCAACAGCATCCCCCAGAGATTATGTGGCTCTCCTTCTTCAGAAGTCAGCTGAGGGGCATGGCCGGGACGGGGGCCTCCTTGCCTAACTCAAAGCCAAACTGGAGCAGTCCATCTCCTCCGAAGGAGAGTCTGCGGGCTGCTTTGAGGAAACTGAGGCTCAGAAAGGTTAAGCAGTTAGACCAAGGTCACACAGGAAACCCGAGGAGAGGCCAGGATTTCATTCAATTTACCACTGCGACCGCGGAAGGCTGACCGGCAGCCTCTGTGCTGCTCTCCCCTCCCCCTTCCCTGTGTCCCCCCCCACCCGGCTTCCCACCCCCATTAGTTGCACCTCGCCTTGCCGGCTCCCCAGCGCCTGGGTGCTGGATGAGAACAGTGACACCTTGTCAAACAGGCTTTTGATAAATGCAAATCTCTCAAAATTTGAATTTAATTATCAATGAAGTGAGCGACTCCCAGATCCCTTCTCCCCATCAGAAACTGGCAGATACATCTGTGTGCAAAGCGAGACTGGCATCTGTTGGTCCTCATGCCAAGCCCCTCCTGTCGAGCCGGTCTGGCGGTGGTCACTGCTGGGGTGGGGGATGGGCACCAGGGTCCCTACAGGGGGGGTCCCCCCCGCCCCACCCCCAGCAGATTTCTACAGCTCGGGCTAGAGCCCTTCCCACAATGGACCCACCCTGTCCTTTCCCAGATGCCCAGAGCAGCCACGATACTTGCTAAGGCCAGCCCGACCCCCACTGGTCTGACTGTACCCTCGGCCAGAGCTGGTACATCTGGGGCCCACGGGGGCGGGTGTGCTGACCCCTCACTCCTGCCCCGTGCTCATCTCTAAGCAAATCGAGGAGAGGGTGCTTAGAAGGTCGGCTGCCCACCCCACTGACAACTACTGGGCACATACTGTATGGCAGGCATTGTGCTCATTCCCTCTGCACAGAGCCGCCCTATACAGCAGGTGTCTCAACAGTGCCCGACTTACAGGCGTGGAAAGGGGCTTGGAGGGGCGGGGCCGTCTGCCCAGGGCTCTACCTGCCTGGCGCCGAAGCCCTGTGCACTCAGACTGGGATGGCTCACAGGACCCTGGCTCGGCGGGTCTGTGAGCAGGTCACACTGAGGCCACGAGCCTAGACGCACACGCTCTGGCGGGCTCCCGTTTAGAACCCAGGGACTCCAGGAACAGAATCCTCAGCTTAAAAATTACAGCACAGAGCAACACCTAAGCTGGGGTGGACCCTGCCGTGGGCATTTACAGAGACAAACTCCCTGACTCTTCAGAGCAAGCCCTGTCAGCACCCCATTTCACAGACAAGGAAACAGAGGGTCTGAGAGCGTGGGAACCCTACCCTTCAGACAAACTAGACAACCCAAATGGGTCAGAAATAAATGGCCATTCGAAGCTCTACCGCAGTCTACGAGTGAAACAACATCTCTGAGGTTTTTATTAAAATACTCTAGAGAAAAAAGAAAGTGGAGGGAGGGAGTTGGATCAATGAAACCAGACTAGCAGGATGGCGACAACAAGTGGTGCTGGGCAATGGGGACACTGTATTGTTCTATTTTTGTGGATGTCTGAATTCTCCACAATAAAACTTTTAAAAAATTCCCATCACCCAGGGACAACCCCTCTAGTAACATTTTTTGGCAGCTTCCCTTCCGGAACATCCCACCCCCAAAGTGACCGACTTTATTTCAATTTAACAACAACAACGATGACAGTAATGATATCAGCCGGAGGGAGGGGAGGGCATCGGGGCCACGATGGACCAACTTCTGTCTCGTCCCCATCTCTCAAGTGCCCCTCACACCACTTTTGGCAGGGGATTCTTAGGCCAAGTCTCAACCCCTTTCCCCGTCCACCTGGGACTTTTTAAGTGGGTTCTCCTGTAAGTCCCTGCACTGTCTTCAAAAGTCTGGGCCCTTCCCGTCCTGGGGAGGCAAGACCCCATGACAAATAGTATCTGGGTCCTGGAGCCGGATCCCAGAGTCCAAAGCCCGGTCCAACTTGCTTGCTTGTGACCCCAGGCAAGCCGCTTGATTTCTCTGCCCACACCCACCTATGAAACGGGATCATTAACTATAGGATTCTCACGGGGCTGTAGCATCAATTCAACGGGAGGAAGATGACGCCACTGGCAGAGAGCTCAGTGCAGTACTAGCCCACGATGAACGCTTCATAAACATCCCTACCGTTTCATTTTTGGACACAAGACCTCCCTGACCAGCTACACCTGCAGCTGCTCCTGCAGCCCCCGTCCCACCACCGCCACCCTCCCACCAAGAGGCCTGGATGGCTGTCAGCGCTTGGCTAAGCCAGTGGTGTGGCCCTGCTCGCCCATGATACCAGAACCCCAAAGCTGAGCTCCTGCTCTCCCACACAGCCACTCTAGGCTCCCAGGCACCCCTCCCTACCCCTGACCCCACCCCTCTCCGGAAGCAGCAGCTGCCCCACCCGGCTGCTCAGGCCCCGGTGCAGTCAGCCTGAGCTCCTCTTTTTCTCAGGCAACCCATCAGCAAGTCCTGCTGGCTTGACCTGCACTTTATAGGCAGAACTGTGGCTGTTCACTGGCTCTACTGCCCCAGCATCATCGGCTCCTGCCACAAGCCGAGGCCATTCCCCAGAGCGAGCCTCTAAGGCCCGAGTCGGTGACCTCACTCTGCTCCAGTTCCTCCCGTGGTCCCCAGCTCGCTGAGAGTAAAAGCCCAAGTCCTCACTCCTTCTTCCAATCTACCTGGCCTCCACCCACCTTAGAACTTTTTTTTGATTAATTGCGATGAAATATACATCGTAGAAAATTTACCATTTTAAAGTGAACAATTCAGTGATATTTAGTATGTTCACCATGTTATGCAGCCGCCACCTCTAGTTCCAAACATTTTCATCACTCCAAAAGGAAACTCTGAACCCCAGTTCCCCCTTCCCTCAGCCCCTGGCAACCCCTCACCTGCTTCCTGTCTCTGTGGATTTGCCTGTTCTGGGCATTTCACATAAATGGAGTCACATGGTATCTGTCCTTTGGTGTCTGCCCCCTTTCGCTCAGCCTGCTGTGGTAGCACGAGCTGCCCTTCATTCCTTTTTACAGCTGAATACTATCGGGTTGTACAGCGAGACCACACTTTATTCATCCGTTTATCTGTTGATGGACACTGGGGTTGTTTCCCCCTTTTGGCCACTGTGAACATGTGTATACATGTTTTTGTTTGAGTCCCCGTTTTCAGTTCTCTTGGGTATGACATAGGCATGGGATTCCCAGGTCACATGGCAACTCTAACTTTCTGAGGAATGGCCAACCTGTTCTCCATGGCAGCTGCACCATTTTCCTTTTGCACTGGCAGTTCCCTCTGCCAGGAATGCTCTCTCCAGATACCCTCACGGCTGTCTTATTCTAACTCCTTCGAGTGCCACCTTCTCAGTGAGGCCCTATTTAAAACTGCATCGGCTCTCTCCACCCCCAGACATACACACCCTGCACTCCCATCTCCCTTCCATGCTTCCTCCCCTTCCCCCCGTTTGCACAGCATTTATCACGGCCAGTCCACACATTTTACTTCTCTATTATTCATGTTCCCACAACCTCAGTGGGGGAGCCTGCCCCACCCCATCTCCAGCCATGCCTCTGTCATGCCCCCACTCTATGTTTAGGAAGCACTGAATTAGCTGGGGGAACCCAAGCAGGCATGGTCCACCTGCCTGGAGTTCCTTTCACACCCAGTCTCCCAATACACTTAAATGTCACCTCCTCCAGGGAGCCTTCCCAACCTTTCAAGAAAGAATTCAGCTCCTAGGGCATCTACTTCACACCTGTATCAGAACCTGCATTGCTCTGAGTGCACATTTGGTTTGTAACCTGATGGCCCGTTTAGCTTTGCTGGCATGTTTGGTTTGGTTTGTGCTATGTCTTAAATGCCAAGGATTTTTACATAAAGATGCAAATGTTCAGTCTCTTCTAGGAAAAAACAAAACAAAACAAAAAACCCCAGGAAGATGTGACCACACTGCCCTGGCATTCCTGCCTGGCAATAATCAGTTAGAACCCTTAGGCTGAACACATACTCTCCAGGGAGCTGCATTCTCCCCCATCCTTGTCGCCTCACCTCTGCCCCATCACCTTCATCAGTCCCACCAGTCAGGCTCCTGCAGGAACTCGAGTTTGCAGTTTCTGCTTCACACGTCCCCTCTCCTTCAGACCTAACTCCAGGGACTGTGGTTCTGCTCACCAAAGCACCCCTAGCATCTGGTGAAGTACCTGCTACAAAGCTAGTGCTCAAAATACTTTGGGTCGGTGGATGGATGGATGGATGGATGAATGGATGGATGGATGGATGGATGGATGGATGGATGGATGGATGGATG